>JAJHUR010109401.1:0-11726 GCA_027495735.1 Lutjanus campechanus | reverse complement strand
TCATTCCTGTTTTCCGGATAGTAAAATATGTGTGTGTGTGTGTGTGTGTGTGTGTGTGTGTGTGTGTGTGTGTGTGTGAATAAAGTAGGGATAGAGATGGACAGAGAATGTGAGAGATCAAAACACACATGCACACACACACACACACACACACACACACACAAAGAGGTTCAAACCAGAACATGAGCTCTGAACACTGTTTCCAGACATGTGGAGACTCACACAATGTTCAGTGTGTGTCTGCCTTCGTTTTGCGTCTTCATGTGGGCATTTGTGGATGTGTGGACGTAAATTGGTTGTAGGGATGTAAACCTGTTTACACACTCACACTAAATCATACATTTTAGTGTGAAGATGTAGTTTAATGTTAGGGTAAGGTTGGGTGTAAGTTAGGGTTAGAGTTAGTCTCCAGACAATGAATGTAAGTCTATGTAATGTCCTCTGAAGTGATAGAAACGCTATGTGTCTGTGTGTCTGTGTGTCTGTGTGTGTGCGTGTGTGTGTGTATGTGTGTGTGTGAGAGAGAGAGAGAGAGAGAGAGGCGACTGTGGCCGGTCAGCTATGCCTCTGCAGCGGAAGAGATACATTTCACCTCGTCTGACAGCATCAAAGAGCCGCATTCAGACAACATTTGTCACACGCAGAACAAATTCATGACCTCAGAACTATCTGTTCCACAGACTAAGATTAGTCCTGTGCTGGAACAAGAGGGAGCGATGGAGGGATAGATAAGACAGACATACATTAAAACCCAAAGGTTAAGATTCAAAAGCAGTTCTTGTACTTAACGTTAACAGATGGCTCGTCTTTGATATGACTGTACAAACGCATAACACCTGTAATTATTCTTTAATTGTCCCTTTTATTTTAAGATGCAGCATTTTTAAACATCATTATCTTTTGTATCTTTACAGTTGATTTAAACTCGTGATAGCTTTTTCCACACTGATTAGCAGTAACACTGTCTCCAAAAAGCAGTTGTTGTTCAGTCTGGCTGTGCAGATTTTAGTGCCCCGTGATCTAAATGGTTCTTTTGAAGATTTACCACCCTGACAAGAACAAAATCCTAAATTAAATGCTAAATACTCGTAATTTGTGGATGGAAAGTCTTTGCTATTTTTACTTTCACTAAAAGCGAAATTGTATTGGCCTTCAAAAGCCCTTTGTTTAACTCATTTGTACACTTTTGCATACACAAATAGAGACTCCCTCTAATAAAGTCCAAAGCATTTAGATGAATCAATATTGATTCTTTTAGGGAAATCGACACCCCAAGAATTTATCTTCCAGTTTTTTTTGACCTCTTGCTTTGTTTTATCTGATTAACCTGACAACCGGCTCACAATGCAACCATATGTGGCTAAAAAGAGAAAGAGCAGAGAAGATGGAGGAGGATGGAGAAACAGAGAGATATGATTGTTTATCTTCCCCAACTGTCCACTCTGTGTCCTGAACCTCACATTGTCATGCTGACGGCTGTATACATTCATCCATGTATACAGAAACCTTACAAGGAGAGAGATCAAAAGGTCATTTGTGTGACTGCACCGGCCATAGATGGGCATAGCAGAAGAGGCTTTTACTGTCCAGTATGTTGGGGATACAGATAGAAGCACCCCGTGTTGTATCTGCCCTGCATTAGTGTTATAGTCATATAGTCATTGGATTTACACTGTAAAAAATAGTTAAGAAAATAAATAATTTCAGTTTTGAATCAAACTCAAATTCTCAACAACAACAAAACAGGTTTCATGCCCTATAATCTTTTGTTGAGATGATTTAGTTTTTTTCTTAGAAAAAAAAACTTGAACATGAGTTTTAGAAGCGAAGACATTTGTTCGACAAGAATTATTGAGTAAATTTATTAAAATTAAAGGGAATTAGGGGTTTATAATTTCATATTTTTAACTGCAACTATTTAATTTTTAAGCACCCAAATAATCACACATTAGGTTCACAGCTCACTGTGAACAATCTTTGAAATACACACATTTTCAAGTTTCTAAAACTCAAAGATTCAGGTTTCAGTTATAAATGATCGCAACAAAAGACTGTAGGTTGATAAAACTTCTTTGAAATTTACTTCAAAACATCAAAGTTTGAGTTTGACTTAAAAGTCAAACATTTGGTGATAACAGTTGAGTTTTCTCAACTTTTTTTTGTTACAGTGAACATTTTTGTTGTCTGAAATGTCTCTCATGTCCAGAGAATACTGAAATGTAAATTTAAAGTTCTCTACAGAAACTCAGTGCATCGTCAATGCTTGTGTGGAATCAGTCTCATATTCAGTACACAAAAAGTGCAGCATTCATCAACTCTGCGACATATGTAATTATCAACATGGCATTACTGGCACTGGTGAGCGACTTTGAGGTTTAATAAAATGCTCATATCAGCACTGATTTATCGGGAAACCAGCGTGTTGGTCCAACCTAAACTCATAAAACTCTGTCAGTCAGCTGGTTAGGAAATTAAATCCTGCTGTCTGACTGGAGGTCTTCACAGGTCCCCAGGAAAAAGAGTCACAAAGGGTTTCAATAGACCTTTTTCATGGCAGCCATGTTGATATGTAATAGGAGGGTAAACACAGGTGTTACCAGTCATACTAAATAAGGTCCAGTTCTACTTAGCAGAATCTTTCCAGTTAGCTAACATGCACAATCGCAGCAACCTGACTCTGTCTGACCTGATTGGTATGGGACCTTAATTAGCAGCACTGGTAACACCTGTGTTTACACGACTATTTTATATGAAATTGGCTGCTGTGAAAATAATCTAATATACTTAATCTAATTAAGCGGTAGGGTCTTGTTCACCTGCAGTGGGTCTCAGGTGTGCATGTTCAATCTAATACGTAAGTGGATTGAATAAATCTGAGCTCATCGGTGTCATATGTAATCATGCTGTGCATTAAAATCATTCATAATATTTATGAAAATCAGTAGCTTATGTACAGTATCTATAATGTGAAATAATTGAATGAATTTCTTGGAAAAGTATTATCTTATATGGCTTATGTTTAAAGAACGCTTTATTGTTTTGTTGGTGTTGGTGCAGGAGTTTAAAATAGGATGTTCAGTTCCACAAATTACAAATTACAAATCTGTTTTGGAATTATCTATAATGACTTTAATTTAAATTGTGCAGACATATGTAAGCAAAAAGTAGGATTACGGCTTCACTAAGACAGTGCAGGGGGAGACGTAGGGGACATACATGCATAAAAAGAAAATTAAATGCAGGAAAATAAAAAAAGAATAGCAACGTATGTACAAAGAAGCAACATACTGCATCTAGAAATGCTAACATATTTACAAGCTTGTATTTAATGAGGCAGTTTGTGTCTGAATCATGTTTTGTAGTTGTGCAAATGACAAATGGCATTGTAAACATGACAGTGTAAGAAGGTGAGCTATCTGGAATGACAAGTGGCATTAAAATATGCAGTGCTCAGAGAGAGCTGTATGCACTGTGCAAAAAGCATTACAGAAGTGGTAGTAGTGCAGAGAGAGGGCAATTTGGTTGTTAGTTAGATTTTTTACAGGTCCATTTTGGATTTGGTCCAACATTCTGAACCAGTGAAAACCTCCATTTCCAACAGCAAAAATAGACTTTGCACCACTAACAATTTTAATGGTAAAAACTGATGCAGCTGAGGCTGAGATATGCTTTGACTTTTAGTCTCTTGTGTGGGGTCAAGTGCCAGAAGTGCTGGATCCTGTATTTTTCCCATAATGCAACTCGAAAGCATCCTCCCTGCCTCCAAAAAATCTTTTTCAAACCCTGCACACCAAGTTTGTAAAGTGGGCTTCCTGGACTTCATGTGTGCCCCCTTTAATTTTAGCATACTTGCATGAATAACTCAAAATGCCTATAGAGTCAGAGAGAACAAAAGAATAGAAAAGAGGAGGAAGCTGAAAGACAAGTGATGAGAGATTGGAAATGAAAAAAAGTTCCTCCCTCCGCTGTCATCTTCCCTCGCTGCCTCTCTACCTCTCTCTTTATGTCTGCCTTTGTAAATAGCCACTTGTCCTGCCCGCGGGCATCCGTAGGCTAAGCCATTTAGAAGGAAACTGGCAGTAGAGCCATGGAGCTGCCTTGGTAACACGTTGGAAACCACGCCACGCTGGCCACACGTTGCCGTGGCAACCCTTTCTCGTCTCATTCCCACTACTTTGCTGGAGTGGAGCGGTGAACTGGCAGCGCGTTAACTAACCTGAACTTATGATCAGTCTTTTAATCGGATAGTCCAAACCTTTTTATTTCATTCTTCTTCTGTTAATTTAATCACCATTTTCCTCCCCTGATGGATTCACATTTATGAAAGAGGAGAAGGAAGAAAAGAGCTCAAAAAAGATGCATAAAGACTAGGAGGGAGAAAAAGAAATAAATAAATTGGAAAGACGGAGAGATAATTAAAAAAAAAGCAATTAACAGAAGTGAAGGGAGACGGAGAGATAGCACAAAAGAACAAGGGAAGATATGTTCATCGTGGCTATACATTTTAATTGACTTGCTTTATTGAGTTTTACACACTCAGGTCAGGTGGTATTAAAGCGCTTGAAAGCGTCATGTTGTGCCAAAAAAGCTATTTGAATTGACAGAGGGACAAAGAAATGAATAAGGAGGAGGAGAAAGAGAAAGAGTTATTGTCTTTGAATGGCTCCAATAAGGCTCTCTGAAGCTCAAACTCGAAACAGAAACACGGCGAGGTGGTGAAGAGCGAGGTGAATGGGCTTCTTCACTTCATGCCAGTACAATTCATTTGAAAATTGGAGTGGAAATGAAAGAGATTTGGAGTTTGTGGCAGAAAGGGAGGCTGGCAGTGCCAACTGGAATAGTGTGCCATTGCTAAACTTAATCAGCCAACAAGAGGAGGACGAGGAGGGGAGGAGGAGGAGGAGGAGGAGGAGGGAGAGTTTGAAAAGAGCGGCGTGTGAGCTGAATCTGTAGATTGGGAGGAAATGTCAACGGGAGGAAAGAGAAAGAGCAAAAATAGTTTTTTTCCCCCCCCTTAGAAGTTTGTAAAGGAAAATGGCAAAGAGCAAGTGGCCGACAGAAAGACAGTGAGCTTTATTGTATGGTTTCCAGCCCTGTGAATAGCTCTGCCATTTGCTTTTCCCCTGCTGTCTTTGTGTGGTCAGACTCAGCACCGGCGACCAGTTCGTACTCCTGTTTCCTGTTAACATATCAGAGCCGATCGCTCGTGTTCACAGTAGTGTTTTTATAAAGCTTCAGACAGGGAAATGTTAAGTGCTAATCAGCTTCATTGTTATCTAAATCACTGTTTCTCTATGCAGCTGATTTAGTTAACAAATTCCTCTCCTTTGGGCACTTAGCTCTGATTTGTAATTTAATTAATAATAATAATTTAATTCATAAGTTTGTTGGTTCAGAATAACAGGGCGTTGTTTTTTTTAATCAATTTCATCACGTCTTCTTTTATTTCTACACAACACAAAACACTTGATTGCAAATTAGAGCTCAGAGAGTTACCCTGTTGTACAAATGATGTTCAGCTACTTTGTTTTACCAATTTTCTTTTGGAGGACACAATTGCTGCTTATGCTGAGTGGCACCTCTGTCAAGGAGGCAGGATTACATCTACATTGTTGCAGTGGATGCAAGCCAATTCCAGTGCAGCTTCAATGCTTATTTTGTGATAAAGCTGAATGTCTAAAGAGCAACTTAACATGCACTGAAAATCTTGTTTTTGCTGACCTCCAGTGGTTTAACTTGCTTTCTTTTCTTTAAACTTTATTAACAATTTAATATATACAAACAAGTCAGATATGTGCTCTGCCCATATAAAAAAAAAATTTAAATTATAATCATCTAAATAAAGATCAAATAAACAAAAATATATATATAAAAAGAAAGAAAACAATATGGGATACATAGATTTCATCGCTATAATGAATGAAAAGAGAAACAATGGGGAAAGTTTTCCACTTCAAGTTGAATTTGCCTCAGAAGTCAGTAAATATATAAATTTAAACCGACTGTTTTCCGGTTGACAGAATGTAGTTTCTGTAGTTGTCGTGATCTATATCAAAGTAATCTGTTAGTTTGTGACCCTGGTCAGACCAGCTGCCCTCTGTTACAGTCTACGCTGTATTAACCCGCCTTTCCTTCCTTACTCGCATGCTATTACAGTCCAACAAACATTGCTACACACACACACACACACACCCCACCACCACACACAAAGTGGCTGATTGAGCGTGTAATCAAAGAAAAAGTGAGAGAAAAAAGAAGGAAAGCAGGGAAAACTAGCAAACACACACGAACATGACTGCAGGCACACATATCACACACACAGAGAGAGACACAGATACACAGAGAAGATTGAAAAGTAAAAGTACAAGGTTTTTTTGCTGTTTAAATGCATTCTGTATGGTGAAAGGAGGGGACGCAGAGATGAAGAGAGTAAATCAAGAAAGCAGTAAGTGAGGGGGCGTCGGTGAAAGGACGTGTAATGGACTAATCCCCTTCTACCTATTCAGCAGAGATGGAATTAGCCTCACCTTTTCATCACTAACAACCTTTATGGTGCAGGGTCGGGTAGCAGTGAAACACCTTTAAAGGCATTACATATGTCAAGTAAAGGAAATTGCATTTTCTGTCATGTTGGACAAAGTACGAGCATTTTACAACATGACTTGGTTTTGACAGACGTGTGGAGGAAGAAGCTCTCCTAGAGAAGTGGAATACCTGCAGTAAAGAGAGAGAGAGTCAGGGTGGTTTTAATAAGAGATCTACAAGGAAAATAATTTTGGTATGGGGTCAATTTTGGCAGCAAGAGCACTGGATAGATATAAAGGATGACACTGTATTGGAACTTGAGAAGGAAAAATTCTCTACAAGGAACAGGAACAAGCTCAGGAACAAAGTTTCCTGAGCTTTGTATGTTTTTTTTCTGTTTCTTATATTGTTCTACAGTATATAGAATATATCTATTATCATCAAATATATTCTTAAAGTAACTGAAAGTAACCAAAAAGACAATTTGGCTGAGCCATGATTTGAAAAATCATGTTGAATGTTGTTTTCTGGTCCCACGGGTAGGAAAGAAAAGTTAAGCTGTGAGCTGTTTCAGATGAAATCATCTGTCCTAAAGTTCTGGCACAAATGTCTTGTTGTTTGAAGACATGGATAAGGAACCAGAGCCCACACGCACAGGAGGAGGGATGCTATTTCGGCGTAGAATGGAATGAAAGTGTTCACATCTGACATGCCTATAACTATAAAACCTCAACCTGAATGTCTTCCCTCACTGAAACTCCCCTGAAGGTCCACATCCCTTCGTCATCTTGGGAGAGAGGGATAAAAAAGACTCATGACACTGCTGGTTTTGGAAAGTATCGGCAAGTCAGAGTTTTTGTTGAAAAATGAGTATTAAAAAATATGCAACACAAGTCTCTAAGGAAGACACTAAAACATTTGGCATGCTCTTTCAAACTGCGAGATTCAACAGCCAAAGAGAGGCTTTTTCATCACCTGGGAATGTTTTCATCCTCGTTTTGCCGCTGAGCTTGTTCCGACAAGACGGAGAGGATATCCTTTTACCTTTTTCAAGTTTTTTTCTCTTGACAGTTGCAGAGTTTCCCAACTCCACAAATACAGCCAACGTGACATCACATCAATATATTCTCAGTGCAGCTACAGAAAATGTTTTAGTGACCTTTGGTGTCTGTCCCTCACAAATAAGTTGCTTACTTGCATTCGAACAAGCAACAGTCTCTGGAGTGATACTATGTGGGCCACAGTCAGTTTTTTGTGTACATTCACTGTATGCACTGTATATTAGTCATGTGCAAAATTAGTTGCTCTTCCAATTTGAGTTCTGAGAAAGAAAATGTTCTTTCTTAACAAAACTAAAAGGCTTTTTTTCCACAGAAATCGCTGATTTACCTTTACGTTTAGCAGCATACAGAGCCTCTGCAGAAAACAAGGGCGTGTGGTGGTGCATGAGTTCACGGCATGTTTGACTTTTATGCCGGATGCTGCAGTCTGGTTCCCACAGACATACAATGAATGTGCTTTTTTCTACCCATGACCACAATCCTTTGCAAAACTTAAAGACACCATAACCATACTGTAGTTGCCACGCATGAATATGTTCAAGATTATTTTAAAAGCTTTGTAATCTAATGTTAAAGAACGTTACTGAACACAATCTAACGGGAATCCTCCAGACTTGTCTAATATCAATGTGGCAGTAGGGCTGTGGTCATGCCAGTTAATTTCATGGTATGTTATTTTTCCGTTTCTTTTTCTAGCCACAAAAACAATATTTAGATGGGAAACTAAAGTATAAAATATATAAATAAACATGTGGGGCTTTTCCATTGGCCAAGCTGTGCCAAGTCATGCCCAAGATGGACCTTCTCTGGAGTGAGGCCAAAGTTCGTTTTCAGAAATAAAATTTTTTTAAAAACAAAAAAAAACAGGGGACTTTTATTTTGAACAATTTAAGGAAACAACATGTTTATCCACTGCTTTAAAGTGGCTCGACTCATCTTCAGTTAAAAGGCACACCTTCAGTCAGGGAAATGCAAATCCCTGCATGCTGTGTTGAGGAAACAAGTCAAACTGGATCAAACCAGGCCAGCTCGTGTGTGGAAAGGACAGTGGTGTAAATATGATCATATATGTATAATCCCCAAAGGCAGTAAACACTCCCTGTGTAACAGAGAGCCCCAAATATTTAACCTGAGATCTTAGCTCTTATGAAGCTTTATTTCTGAGGTGGGGGGGGTATAGCAGGGAACACTTGGTAGAAAGGATGTGTTTTCACTTTCACAGTTGTGGCTTGTGGCTCCAGAGGCTCTTCAGTCCACTTGACAGTGCGTCACTCTCTATCAGCGCTGATCCCATAGTGCAGCTTAGAGCTCATAAATGGCCTGGAAATGATGGAGCGCTGCAGCTGGTTTGGCAGCATCAGCTGATTAGCATTCATACCCTCTCTTCTCTGTTTTTTGCTGCCTCTACTCGCTCTCTCTCTCTCACACACACACACACTCTCTCTCTCTCTCTTTCTCTCCTCAATCTCATTATGCGGCTCGTGCATATAGAACATGATATATGTGCTATATTTAAATGTTACTTTGTTCTGCAGCCTCACCATGTGTCACTGCTTCTCCTCTTCTTCGCCGAGCTCTAACTGTTTTCTCACTCTAATTGCAATCATAAACCTTAGCTTGTGTGTGCGTGCATGCATGCATGTGTGTGTGTTTGTGCATATGTGAGAGACTGTTTGTCCAGTGCTTGTAAATCGCTGAGCTCAGCCATCTTTCACTTAATCCTGACTGGAATAACTAAAAACACCATTAATCAGTCTCTCCTTGTGAGTCTTTTTCTCACGGAGTTGAGAACTAAGTGAGGAAAGGAAGGGCCAGTCACACCAGTGGTTAAAATGGCAAGATTTTTATAGCAGAATCACTTAATTTCACTGGAATCGAAGCTGATTTGTTTGTATGCATGAAGTAAATCTGCACAAAATCTTATGTGTGGATTTCAGCTATGGTGAACTTTTACACAGGGGTGACTTTCAAAGGAACTGAAAGCCAGAGAGTCCAAAACGGAAAAAGTTAGTTATCAGCTCTTTTGCACAGTCTACTTTTAATTCACCCTCCTCTGTGGGAATAAAACTTATGATTTGCATGCAGTTACAAGACAGGAGTCAATACATCTTTTGAATAAACTTTTAACTTATTGTCTGGTTCCCAATGTGGCTTATGAATAAAACTCAGGGCACGACTTCACAATAAGACTACCCTTCAAAATGATTTACAAATGGTTTTTAATTAGGTTGTAAACCTTTATAAATCATTAATAAGCAAGTTATAACACAGTTTTCAATTAGTCAACTCTAGTTGAATGCAAGGTGCTCTTGAAGACACAGCATGCCACGGTTAAAAATCACAAAAGCATGCTGGTTGGTTTAGACCCACACTGGGTCTTCTTCAGGGTATGATATGTTAATTTGATATGCCAAATGAAACTTTTTAAATATTAACATATGTGAACATTGGTTAAATGCTAATAATATTATTAACAAATATGTAATGAAGCTGACAAATATAATGCTGACGCTGATGGAGAAGATGAAGCAGGCGATGAAATCTGAAGCAGTAGATGAAAATGAGGGCTCACTATTCAGAAAGCAAAAGGTGTGTATAAAGTGTTTAAAACCTAATTATTCTTACCGTAAAGTGGTACTAAAATCAGCTGCAGCTTTTTCAGTGACTCTGCCGAGTTAAGTGATGTACAATCCTGAGAGACAAAATGCCAGGAGGAAGTAAATAGTCCAGTACAGAGGGGGGAAAAACATTTTGACTAGCTAGCATGTGCCTGGCTGTTAACAATTAGCTCACCAGCCCTGTGAACAGTCACTACATAACAAACTTCCAGCACTGCCTACTTCATTCAAATGAATTAAGCTGTTTTGTAAAGTGGTTCTTCTTCCTTCTTCCACCAGAAAAACACAATGTTGCTGCATAAAAGCAGCAATGTTATTTTTTTTTTTTTGGACCAAGGAAAGGTTGTGTCTCTGCAGTTGTTTGCTTCAGGTTACACACATGAGTTACAATTTATAGTATGTGATGTTGTAATCCTAGAATTCACGGCAACACTTTGATACGTACGCCTATTAATAAGTCCAAGATGATGTTTAATTTCTGGACCACAACACATGAACACAAACCCTCTTTCTCTGTCACACACACACACACACACACACACACACACACACACACACACAGACACACATATATTTAAAAAAAACAATGTGTTGAGAAGTGTAAAGCAACCAAAAAAGGATACCACTTAGAAACAGATTTAGTTCCTTGGAAGTTGGTTGAAGTTAACATGTTATATCCAGATTTACAAGCGCTTCCTGTGTAAAGCTGTATGCGTGTGTGTTTATGGTTGTGTGTGTGTGTGTGTGTGTGTGTGTGTGTGAGGGAGTCCCCAGGATTTTCCAAACTCCTTATTAGGTTAACAAGATACAGTATGCTGCAGATAGGAATGAAGGGAGAGCGAGATAGCCAGACACACAGAGAGAGACGCAGAGTGAGAAAGAGGGAGAAGACAGGGAAACTCCCTGTGATGATAGAAAAAAGTTTAAAAGACACAGAGGAGGCTTTGACGCACACAAACACACACACACACACACACACACACACACACACACACACACACACACACACACACAGATATACACAAACAAAAATCGAGTCTGGCTGCTGTTTACGACTTCACCAACTGTTTTGCATAGCGCTGTCCAATAAAAATGACCATTACCATAAACATTATTTTTACAGCCCTGTTCAGTATCAGACTGATAGAGAGAGTATGAGCTGAGAAAACAAGCAAAATGGCTGTCACTGCAGTTCCTCACCAAACTTCTGGCTGCACCGAGAAACTTTTATTGAGCTAAACTAGAATAGATGCATCATGTTACAGCGCAACCTTCAGCAGCTGGCTACTGGAGACTTCCCAGTCAAACCTTGATTTATTTTTTCCTCTCTGCAGTGGAGAGTTTAACCATAACCATATTTTTCATTCATATTTTTTATTCATACCAAATGTTTGAAAAAATGAAAAATTTCAAAGCATTCCACGGGTTTAAGATTGATTTTTGTTCCACAGGCAGCCCACAGTTTTCATTCATTAGATTACAGTGTAAAAATAAACTTACAGAGACTTGCTGAGATATTTAA
>JAJHUR010109399.1:0-10940 GCA_027495735.1 Lutjanus campechanus | reverse complement strand
CCTCCTGGAAACTCGCCTTCACTGAGAGGAGTCTTAAGATGGTGAGGGAGCACACACATACACACACACACACTCACACACAAGTGTACTCACAGGCAGGCGCACACACAAATGTGTCACATACACACGCTCTCAGACCACACACTGTACACTTGATCACACACATACTCTGTTGCACATTACTGTATTCAGATTACTTTCATGGGATTGATTTAATTCTTCTTTATTTACTAACTTTATTTACTCATAACTTGGCATTTTAGTTGTCTTGAGTTAAAGGTGAAATATTTAAGACCCTAGTGTTCAAAAATGGGTACTGCAGCCCAAATTAAAAATATTGTGTATCATACTTTGACTATAACAAGTGAGGACCAGTTCTCCACTGTAACGAACATCTGCTCCTTCTAAAAGATTATTTATGATTTCTTATGACTCCTAAACAGAAACGTACTCATTCTGCGAACATTTGGCGTTAATTTGAACTCTGATTAAAGTGAAACAGGCAAACAATAAAACAAGTCGTGATCTGAAATAGAAATTAAAAAGGACACAGTGGCTGTAGTGTTGTTGTCAGATTAGCTAGTATTTCAACTTTGCATGTTTTCTTAATCTCTGATGACAAATCATAGGCATTTTCTGATTTATTCCAGTAAATATAATACATATCTCTCCTTTAAGTTAAAGAGTAACTTTGGTATTTTTCAACCTGGACTCTATTTTTAAATGTTTTTGTGTCTAAGTGACTAATGAAGACAATAAATTTTGAAACTAGTCCAGTAAAAAATAGCTAAAAGTGCTTGTTTTTGACACTGAAAGCCTCAGATTGTTATTCTGACAACATCATGAAATGATCCCTGCAGAAATAAACCGTTTTGTTTGTTTTGTCCATTTACAGAAAGAGTCATTTTATTAACGTAAAACAAACTTCACTAAAACCCCTCTTGGTTCGTTGTTCTGCTGTTCCAACAATCACCAGGCCTGTTTTGTACATTTTCCCTCCAACTTATACATGATTACAGCTGTTACTTGCTTGATTTTAAAGGAAATTGAATTAATTCATTACTTTAAAATGCAACTCCTCCCATCCCCTGCTCAGTCCTACTTCAGTTTTTTCCACTGTAATTGTACATACAGTAGAGATACAGTACAATCAGAAAAACAATCAGAAAAAAGACAGCAGAATTCTGTGCATTATCATATATAAAAAGATAAAGAATGAAAAACACGTCTCCCTCTGTGTTTGAGTTCTGAGCTGGTTAGAATCCTCGATCCGTGTGACGCTGACGACTAACGACTCAATAAACTCAAACACAACGTCACTGCTCTTCTCCGTCTCAAACAGCATCTATCTTATAAATTTAATAAGAAATGCAGTAAAGCTCAGCTGCCCTGCTGTGTGACATCGCTGTGTGAGCGCTTTTCAAGCTTTACAAGGCAAATTCTTCCCTTTAAAGGGCCACTCCGTCTTTTTTTTTTAAAGGAATGAATAACAAATGGGCTGAGTACAGTAAAATATATCTGTGCTCTTCTTCTAAAACGCAGATATAACATTTTTCAAGGGGCTGTTTGCTCCTAAAGGACGGGTCTAATATTATTTTTTTCAAATGAAACTTTTCAGTTTTAGTAATAGATTTTCCTCCTGCAATTCATCAGGTAACAAAGATTTCCTCATAAATGTACACACAGAGGACAGATCTGATGTTTCAAAGTTTTAGACTTTAGAAGTTCATTTGCAGTCATCAAATGTCTCCGTTTTCAACTCGGCTGCTCTCTGGCACATGGCTAAGAGTTATCGCTTCGCATTAGAGTCACGTTTCAGACTTTTGGCTTCTGCTTTAAGTCCAAAATGATGCGCAAAATTACAAGGAACAAGAGCAGGGGCCAAAGTAGCAGGGTGTTTGTTCCAAATGCAGATCAATTCATGTCACTGACCTCTAACAGAGACAGCAACCAACATGAAGGAAAATAAAACACAGTCGTACTTTCAGAAAAGCCTTTACTCCTTAGTTATTTTTCTCTGTAAAAAAACAGCTACAAAGGTTGATAAAACAAGTGTGTGAAGAGAATTTAAACTACGTTACATTTCCTGTCTGAAGACATTAAAGACTTTTATCTGTCCCAAAGATGCACCTGGAGGTGAGATGTTAACACGATGTCCTGAGGCAGCAGAGGAAAACAATAAATGAAAACCTGACGTGTTCTTGTGGCAGCAGTTCTCGGCTCGGTGTCGGCTGGTCAGCCGCTTTCAGTGTCTAATCACATTTTCAACAGGCTGAACAACTCCAGGGTTGATTATCCTTCTCTAGTGAAGGAGAGGGGTCGTGTTGATGTGGAGAGCTGGTGATTAAATTGTGAACTCTCATCAGTGGCACAGGAAGTAGTCATAGTCACAAGTTCCATGACTTTCTAAGAAAGTCACTGATTTGTAGCCATAGGTCTGAAGGTTTAATGTCATTTGTTATTACTTATACATATAGTGGACTTGTAAACCTACCAGATTATTTTGAACAAAAATGTAAATTTAACATTCTTTACACAAAAATATAAATTTTCCTTTTTCATAACACAAAAAGATGTAAACGTCATGTTTTTTTCCACAGAAATTAGTAAACTTTATGTCTCTTTTAGCCAGAAATGTGTTAAATTTACATTTTCTCACACAGAAATGTGTAAAATGTATGTTTTTTAAACACAGAAATGTGTAAACTTTACACTTCTTACACAGAAATACGCTAACTTTATGTTTTTTATGCAGAAACATGGATGAATTTTATACATTTCTGTTTAAAAGGCAAATCTTTTGCATTTTTCTGTGTAAAAAAAATTAAACGTTATACTTTTTACACAGAAACATAAAACTTTTTTTTTTCTCACAAATAAAACTGTAAGCTTTACACTTTGGGTACACAAAATTAGGAAAACGTTTCTTTTTTTCTTTTTTTTTACACAAACTTTACACTTTTTTACACACATTATGTAAACTTTACACTTTTTTATACAAAATGATGTAAACTCCTCTTAAATGACTTGTCCCTGGAACTTCATTTAGACCCCGGCCCTATGATGTGGAACTACAGAGTTCCTCCAATGGTTTCTAGGGGAGTTTCTTGCGGTGGAAACGGCTTCAGTCAAAAGCCTGGTGAACATTCTGTGACAACATTTTTTTCATGTGCTGACATTTTTACAATGATTTCTTTGTGTGCATGGCAGCTGTGGTTTAGTTTAGGAAAAGTTTCTACTTCTGACGAATAAACTATGGTTAAGGTGCGGTTGAGGTTAACCAACTAAAAGACTTGGTTTGGGTTGAGGAGAGGTTGTGGTTTTGGTGTTAAAAAAAAAGCAAATATTAACTTAAACCAGACACTTGACTTCTTGCATTAATAGTTAACACTGTGTGCTGCAGCGCAATATAAAAGTAATGTTACTGACGGTTAGTTCAGTCAGTATCAAAGTGCAAACACCCGTCATGTTATCTGCCTCCTAACTGAGTTCTGGACTTTTTCATTGGTGTGTCTAATGTTGCTCATCCTTTAAAAACTGTGTAAAAAACTGACTCCACCCACCTGGGCTTAACCCCACCAGTGAGATTAGGCCCGCTCCTGCCCTCGGAGCAGCTCCGCCCGCAGAGAAATGTGTGTACAAGTGAAACTCCGCTGTGCGACAAAGCCACACTGGATTTATTAAAATCCACTCCAAAATGTACTCGTGCTTTATCCGGCAGAAAACGAGAGCACCGTTTATACCTCTTGGCTGCGGTGGCGAGGCGGCTGAGGAGACGAGCACCCAGTGTACTTTAAATGTGTGAAATGTGGCGAGGAGAGGCAGCGGGGACCACCAGGTGCTGCCTCTCCACCTCGAGCCGGCCGAGGAGCGCTTCTCCTCTCCAATAACCCAAAGGGCTGAGATGCCACTCGCAGCAGCCGAGCCAAAAGACATTTCAAGTGTGCACTTCAAAGGGGCCTTGGATTATGTTCGCGCACAGTCTATCCTGAGGGGATCCTTTGAAGGGAAACTTACTGCAGAGCCACTGGTGGCCGCTCAGTGTGTGTGTGTGTCTGTGTGTGTGTGTGTGTTTGTTTGTTTGTCTAAACCCATTTTACTCACTGCTCTTGCCACTGTGCTGTGGTGTTGGGAGGGGTTTCCTCCTGCAAAAAAGTTTCAATGTAAACAGAATTTATTTGAGAGTTTTATTCCAAAAAGTAGAGAATTCACTCAGGGAATATGAAGCTTCAGTTCCAAATTTCCAAAACATGGAGTATCTAGTGATTCATAAATGATCACAAATACCTGCAGTGTTGTGGCACAAAATACGAACCAGTACAAACATTCATGAAATGTTTATGAAAGTGAGTTTACAATATGAATCTTATTCATATGTCTGCTGTGAGATATGACTCATTTTTAATGATCAGTTATTTAGTACGAGAGAAAGACAGTGTCTGAAAGTTTTGTAAACTACAGAACTTCAATAGCACATTTCATATCTGGCATATATTCACATTGTAAAGTAAGTCACGTCAAGTGGTATAAACACTTGAAACAAGTCAGATAAACACGACCGCATTTGAACACACCAAATACTGTTTTGAGTATGAAGCCCTTTCTTCCAGAAATGACCTTTATATACAACTAACGTTTGAGGGCGACGTAATTCACACTGGACTCCTAAATAAACATGTTGTTAAATGATAATTCTTTGATCAAACAGTACAAAAACATTTACTAAAATGAATATAAACACGAATTTATAAAATGAATCAAAAGACCACATGTTTTAGAAGGTGGTTGTTGAGTGCAGAGAGATCCAGTTTGTCATTTTGGAAACAAAAGTCATTCATTTGCAGGTTTGCAGCGACCTGATGTCAGACACCAACTTTCCATTCAGTTCAGCGTATCAGCACGTGTCACTGCAGTAATGCAAAGGTGGCTGCTGATTAGCAGCTAACAAATTGCACAGCGTCAAGGGGAGGCAACCAAACATCTGTAGGACACCTGCACCCGCGGATGCCAGGATATGAAACACCGTTGGAAAAAAAGACAGGGACGGGCGGGGGTGTTTGGGAAATGCGAAACAACAGCAACTCTGGCAGGCGATTATCATAATTAAAGCCGCATCAATTAAAGGGGTCAATCACTGCGCGGCTGCCACCTTCCTCCGCAGATGGTGAAATTTGTTTAGGGGCTGCCTCCTCCTTCCTGACACAGCAGAGGGACAGAGACAGGGCTGCACTTTTACCAACACCGTGATAAATACACAGATGTAAGAGCAGGACTCGGCTTCAAAATTACCTTCAAAATCAGATGAGTTTAAAACATTTATGGCGTTCTCCATCAGGTTCCAGCTCTCCTTCCTGATGGTCCAATAAACTCTGCAATAATCAATCCCAAAAACACACATAATCTGCCTTTTCTACTGTTTTTTGCTTTGTAATATCACCCACAAGCAAGACAGGCATCTACAAGAGCAACATGAGAGTGCTGAAGCAGTTAAAAGTCATTTTCCTCCACGTATTTATATAAACATGTCTTATTACTTTCTTATGGATTTTGTTGTGGATATGAGGTCAGTTTGGCTATAACGATAAAGTTGGTCTTTATCTTATTTTAGATAATGTTAGCAAAATAGCAGCTAACTAGCTAGTTAATCCACATCAGTCGTTAGCTATCTAGTTAACTATATCACTCTTATCATAAATATCATATTTGAACGATTCCTTACATGTCTGGAAAAAACACATAGATCCAGAACACACAAGATAAAAGTCCTATATCGACATTATCCTTGTCAATTCAGCATCAGTATAATCCATAAAGAGCAACAATATTTCTGTACAAACTTTACACGATGTGGACATTTATCATTTAGGGTCACATGTTAAGTTATGGAACTATAATACACTACTGTATTGGGAAAAGCAAGTGATTTTCTGGAGTTTTTTGTCACTATTGGTAGTTGAGATGTTGATCTGTCACTTCTCGTGGATGAGGTCATGTGACAGTTCACCTGTAGCTGCTTCAACAGGTGTTTGAGGTCAATGAGTCAGTGTGATGAAGAGCAGTGTGCTGTAAACATCAGTCAGTCAGTGAGTGTAAAGCATCTTTGCATTGGGACTAAAATAAATTCTGACACAGCCTGTACTACAGTTTTGCATTTGGACTAACTTGAGGTGAGAAGTTAAGGTTATAATGTTAATATTTCTCATCTTTTTGTTTTACGTTTTATCCCTTCTGACTTGAACTGAGGTGTTTTTCCATTTGCAGGGAGCTGCTGTGAATCTCCAGCAGCTGCAGCAGAGTGAAGCAGGATTTGCTCTCTGTCCCGGAGGTCCACCTTAAAGCAACGGGGAGTGATTAGCTGCGGCAGCTTCGGCCAAGGTGGGTGCTGCACAGCCGGCATTTTGCATTTTAATCATGTCAGGCAGCCTGGTGACAGGAACTGAAGAAGGAGATAGAAAAGACACTGACAGATGAACTGTATGAGGCAGATAAATATTGTATTACTGCGCTGAAAACTTCTAATTCATTCATTAAATTTTCCAGTGGTGTTTATGTTAAATTCTCGGCAAAGCTAAATAGATATCAATGGCCATGGGCACCTAGTTATAGTTAGAAGAGGGGGTGCAAGATTAGTGCCAGGCAAGGGGAGGTGTGGCAGGCTCCCTGCGCTCTTGAGGAGAAATATTACACCAAACTCCCTTTAAAAAAATATGACATTTTAACATTTACTGACGTTTCCAGAAAAACACATACTCTAGAAACAAAAGATAAGTACCATCATATGTCAACAGTCTTCTTGTCAGTTCGGCATCAGTATAATTCATAACGATAAACTGTACTTCCGTGCAAACTTTACATTTTGGATTTTGTCGCCTCAATTCGTTACAGGTTTCTGTTGGTTAGCTGTGCTATCATAGTGTGAACAAAATCTGTGAATTTGCCACGAGTTATGTTGTTAATTCCATAGTACCATTAGCATGTTGCATGGCTTATATGGCTAGCAGGCTGGGTTGACTGATGTTGTAATATTAAGGGACAGTCTGAGAGAAGCTGTGTGAATGTTAAGACTCATTTGAAGCAGCTAAATAACATCAGTTTTAAGCTGGATGTTGGCTTGTTTTTTGATGTTGCTTTTTGTGAACATTTATACTGCAACGCCAACATTAGCTCAGCTAAGTGTTTCAAAAATTAAAATTTCTCACTAAAGTAGGCACTGGTTTGTTGGTGACATGTCATCAGCAATAAAGGAAATATGCTAAATTGAAACACTCGCTACTTTGACAGCAGCGCTACAGACATGTTACCTTGTGAGGCAGCTGAATTTGTGAGATCACGCAAGAATCCATCTTGCAAGGCTTCAGGTTAACTGCTGGCAGTAATGGATGTGGTTTTAGGTGTGATGACAGCGAGACGTATCCTGGAAGCGACTTGTCTCGAACAGTGGCAGCTTGAAGTGGTTAGCACAGATACTGTGATAGCATCTGTTATATACGAACTGGAGAGTATTTCTTCTTTGAAAGAAAAGCAAAGAACAACACTGAAGGTTTTTCTCCATGGAAAAGGTGTTTTCGCTCTTCTCCTGATCGGCTTTGGCAAGAGTTTGATCTGATTGGTTCATCCAGTCACCTGCCAAGTGTTTTTTTGAAACGTGCCTGTCCTTTTCCAAAGACGACTTCCCACATGGTTTGTTACACAGAACCATGTGTGTGTCAGGTTAACAGCCACTGTGTCCACCTTTGAAATTTCCATTTTAACTGTTTTAGTTTGCCCATTTCACGTTAATTAGAGCTCAAATTAATACCGAATGTTGGATGAATGAGTAAGTGTCTGTTTATGAGTCGTAAGAAATCATTAATAATCTTTTAGAAGGAGTAGATGTTTGTAATGGTTAAATTGTGCAAAATGTTAATGGAGTTTGGTGAAGTGTCTCAGATTCCCTCGCCGTGAGGTCATCTGGCCGCCCAATGAGAGCAGTAAACAAAAGGGGTGGAGCCGTAACTCAACTTTCCCTGAGGAGCCGGGTATAAAGCAGCCGCTGACCTGAGAGGGGAAGTGTGGGTGGGTTATAGCGGCCGCGGGGCCCCGGCGGGGGGCCAGCTTCCACCCAAGATGAGGACTGACACCGGGGTTCAGGGGTTAATTTGTGTAACAGGCGAATTTGCATACAAATGAAAAATGACAGAATTTTTCTGTTCTCCGCAACTTTCAATGTCATCCGCATCAAGCCGGCCCTATCTGCCGCCCCCCCATCCCCCCTGCACGCCGTTTGAAGAATATTCATTACTTGTGAAGCTGGGGCACCTTGTTTGCTATTAATCTCCACCGCAGGTCAATGACTTAATTTGCTCAACTTTATCAGTGGTGCCATTCACTTTTTCTTTCTTCCTCCGCCCGTCCGCTCCCTTTGTAGCTTTTTCTAAAGTGTTCTCATTGCTTCTCTTCATAGAGACCGGCTAAGCTTTTTAAAGCACAACAAAGGCACAGTAACTCTGGTCTCTCAAAGAGTTTTGAAGACATAAATGAATTACTTGAGAGGGAAATATACGCCGGCCCTCTAGATTGCTCCTTCTTCTCTTCTCCCGCAACGCCGCAACAACTTCTGGAGAGATTTCCACTCAAATCTCCCCCTTTTTTTCCCCCTCCTCTCCTCTCTTAGTCTTGATTGGATTGATTGTTTTTCTAATCCAGGGGAAATTACTTGCAAAAAAGGGGTCACATAATCATGGTGAAAATAGTGAAGAAAGGACTGAAGTGACAAGAGCTTTCTACTGATGGGAAAAACACATAGGTGAATCCTACAGTATGTCTTGTCACCGCGTTTTTTCCAATCAAAAGTCTTTTCGAAGCCATGTTTGATCTTCTTTAAACACATCTACTGACACTTGCATGAAATATGTTCTCATGGAAATGAGTTAGAGCTGGATTAATCAGATATCAATAACAAATCAAGTCAATTAGTGCTTCCCAAAACCATCTGCACCCCGGTCTTCAATGTGACATCATGCCACCCACACTTTTCACCCACAAGATTTACAGTCAACAGACTGTTTGTACTATAAAATATAAAATATGTATAGATTAGACTGGGGCAGCCTGGGGCCAAAATTTGGCTCAACATAAGGTTCTAGCAAAAAAGTAAAATAATAAAATTTTAAAAATTGATAATGAATGGCTGATTATATTCTTTGTGAGGTAAAAATTCTTAAAATGTTCAGGATCCCTGCTGATTAATTGTGAGGTTGTATCAATAAGCCTGTAACCTCCCATTTCTTATTTTTAAAAAAAATGTAAATGCACATTAAAAAGGAAAAAAAAAAAAAATCACAACCTGAGCATGGAGTGCAGAGCGACACTTTGCACAGGAAGTCATTAAATTTAGGGTTATCTTCTGTCACTACAGTTAAATGTGAGGGACAGCACAACATATTTGATTTTATGTGCAATGACAATCCTATAGTGCAATATGTTTATGAGTTGATATATACTATAATGTTGATGTAAAATATATTTCTCAAGGATCATGTAGCCAGCTGCATACTGGTGTGTGTGTATGGGAGTTTGTGTGTTTATGATCTGTGTATTTCTCTGAATTTCCCCGGGATAATACATTTTACCTTAACCTTAACATAGTACCATTTTACGTCTTAACAAAACAACACAATAGGTGTTTGCTGTTGGCCTGTGGCCCGCCATCATGAAAAAGGAACACGTCGCCAATAAAAACACTGCAGGTACAATTCATAGAAGAGTGTACAACTGATTTAAACAAACTCCATTAGCTAAATCAGTCATTTTGCCTTGCAGAACACAGTAATCGCTGGTGTCACGTTACCTCGATTTATTAGTTTGTTTGTGTTATTGTGTGACTTCTGCATTTTAAAAGGATAGTTTGGAATCACTGAACTCACACAAGACCAGCAACTCCTGTCAACAGAGAGGGTAAAATTTATGATTTTGCCTATGGAATTTGGTTGGTTTGGAGAAAGCAAAATCTGACTTATGACTTAAGGCTGTCTGATGGCAAAGTAAAGTGGTGAAAATGTCATAAATATAAGCAAAAATAGGATATATAAATATATATATATTGATAGTGTTTGTTGAGAGCTGCAAGAGTGAAGCAAAACAGTACATTTGAAGACTGTAGACGCAAAACAATGCGCCCAAAGATGCT
The DNA here is from genome assembly GCA_027495735.1 of Lutjanus campechanus. Classification (NCBI taxonomy): domain Eukaryota; kingdom Metazoa; phylum Chordata; class Actinopteri; order Lutjaniformes; family Lutjanidae; genus Lutjanus; species Lutjanus campechanus. Next base: position 772 of record JAJHUR010109399.1, on the reverse strand, counting down.
AGAACGTTCTGTACGGCTGAGAGGACTTTTGATTGATTGATAAATATATAGAGGTTTGTCAATACGAGTGACATCTTTCACATTACATTTCTTTCCTCTTTAGAAACATCGCAATAATTCCTGAAAAAGTTCCCAAATCCACTGCAAGAATCAAACACTGCCCAGTTGTTTGAACGTAGATGTGGATGTTGGAGGGTTCATGAATCACTACCTCAGTCAGATGGAGGAAGAAGTGCTTGAGTCAAGTTTAGCTCCAGTGTGCATTTCAAACAATCAAGCTTTATTTAAACAAAGTATGTCAGCATGTTTCACTTCCTCATAAATAGAGTGAAATGCTTACATTGTATATAAGTGGATTATACGTTTCTTTTAATCCCTAATTAGTTGTTTAGGCTGAACTGACCAAACAAACTAAAGTTGGGGTTTTCTTTAGGCATGCATGAAGTATGAAACAAATAGCAGGGGATTAAATGCTTCCATCTATATTAAAGGAGCATTACACAATATCTGAGAATCCATAAGTTTGTTTATCTGAACATACGATGCACGTCTGGCAGAGCGGTGACGTTTGTTTACTATAAGAAATATTTGAGAATCTGTAAGTGAATCCTGACATATGAGCAACCAGAGCAACGTATTCTACGCTCTTATAAATAAAGGTTCTAAGTAGAACCATAAAGGCTTCTTTGGCTTGTCCCTGTAGGAAAAACCTTTTTGGTTCCTGGTAGAACAATTATGATGAAGGTTCCACTTTGATTCCTTTCACAGAGTT
>JAJHUR010109397.1:0-15286 GCA_027495735.1 Lutjanus campechanus | reverse complement strand
GACCCTTATTAGAACTGTACCGTAAACTAAAGTGTAATATTTCCCACTGTTAGACTCTTATTAGAACTGTACCGTAAACTAAAGTGTAATATTTCCCACCGTTAGACCCTTATTGGAACTGTACCGTAAACTAAAGTGTATTATTTCCCACCGTTGGACCCTTATTAGAACTGTACCGTAAACTAAAGTATTATTTCCCACCGTTAGACCCTTATTAGAACTGTACCGTAAACTAAAGTGTAATATTTCCCTTTGTTGGACCCTTATTAGACTTTATTGGGAGGTAATTAGGGTCACATTAAAACAGAACTGCACTGTAAACTAAAGTGAAATCACATATCTACTACTTCCCTCATTTGAAAGCGATATGTGAACCAAATCTACCAAGTAAAAGCCAAAATGACAGAGGTAGAGGATTATTTTGTCTATTAAAGTGGAAAACAATACACTTTAGTTTACAGTCCAGCTCTAAAAATAAAGGGTGTAATACTGTCAAAAAAACAGAACATACTTGTAGTTTTTGACTAATTTGATACAAAGTGCAGCTTGTTACATCTTATTGGTGCGCTATAAAATAAAGTTTGACCCAGAACTGTACTGATCAGAGGCGACAAAGGTCTGAGAGGAAGCCAGACATGCACAGATGGACCTGATTGGCAATATGAATCGTGTATGCAGTAAAATCACCACAGTGTGACACAGCTGACGACCGTCTCATTTGCGTCTCGCCACCAAACCAGATGGGAGTAGCTCTATAATGCTGTCTTGGACTTCTTTTTTTTTTTTCAAGTGGTATGTAAAGTGAGACATGAAGCAGCTAAATAAAGAGTGAGAGGTAGGTGACGGCCAGGGGAATACCCAGCATGTGACAGCATCGCAGGCCCTGACGAGATGACGTTATTTTTGTTCTATCGCTTTCCGAGCCTCTTAAATTTTATATTGGCTATCTTTTATTCATGGAAGAGAATCATTACAAATTCTCTCAGAAGTTTTCTGCCTAAGCAGAGCGCAGCAGTGGATGTTTTTCTCCCTTTTTTCCTCCCCTCCATGAGAACAACATCCATGTTATATAACCTTTTTTTTTTATAGCACGACCCGAACTAGACTGTAACATGTTGCACAGACATAAAAGGAGGTTATAACAGGACATAGTGGCGAAGCTAAGCAGCGGCCGTGTGGATTAATAGCTGCACAGAGTGGCAGAGGTTGTCAGAATGTAAAGACTAATGTGCCTCACAGAGTTCCTGTGTCTGCAACGGGGAGAGGTAACCATGGAGATTATCACAGCACCCCAACTACCATATATATCCTGTTTACGGTGCTATTTTTAGCCACAGATTTGCACAGCAAGGATTAGAGAGCAGATAAAATTTGGGGAGCTCTGAAAGATAAAGTCAAAGCATCCATCTGTCATATTAAATGCTTCCTGTGTCTTTTTTTTAATAGGTTTTTATTGATTTTCTGAATGGGTTCACTGCATATCCTGGTTGGATGATGCAGGGAACTGGACTGTAAGAGTACATTAGACCTGTACTGAACTTTATTAGAGCATAATTAGGGACACATTACAACAGAACTGTACTGTAAACTAAAGTGTATTATATCCCACTGTTTGGCTTTATTAGACTTTAATAATTAGGGGGTAATTTGAGACACAATACAGACATAATTTGGGGAGCTCTGAAAGATGAAGTCAGAGCTTCCATCTGTCATATTAAATGCTTCCTGTGTTTATGTTTTATTGATTTTCTGAATGGGTTCACTCTGGATCCTGATTGCGTGATGCAGGGAAATGCTACTGTCCTGCTGTAATGTGGGGAAAATGCTGTGCAGCACATGCTGCACCGAAACACAAATAAAAACATACTTTTTTTTTTTTTCCTGAGGCGTCTGCTTTGATATAGGTATAAAATGGAGGAATTCAAATAAAATGGAGGGTCGACGACGGCGAAAGGGAAAAATGTGCTGGGCGGCTGGAATCTGGGGGCTGGAGGCTGCAGAGGTGATGTCATTGGGCCAGAGCAAGAGGCGAGTGAAAAACAAGTCTCTCTCTTTATTCTGATCCTCTTTGCAGTTCCAGTGGGGGTTGGAGGGGAGGGAGGAGCGGGGGGTGGGGGGGCTGGCGGTCGGCCAAGGCAAGGGCTGCTGGGAAATGGCAAAGGATGCCAAGCAGGCCCCACCGCCAACATTAGAAGCTCACATCTTTGTTCTCAGAAACCTGGTGTGCTGCCAAAGGCCTCATTTCGGCTCCATGGCATGATTACACTGGATGTAGGCCAACTACTGAGAGCTCCCTCCCTCCCTCCCTCCCGCTCTCACTTTATGCTCCCTCCCTCCCTGGGCTCTCTCTTTTTCCACTGCCTTCAAAAGCTTTCTGCCAAACATGCAGCAGTTGCCATGGCTGCAGAGAATGGAACATAAAAAAGTGAGTAATGAGTCAGGCTTGGACCCAGATGTGCCACATGTGTAACCATTTAGAAAAAAAACAAGACGGTAACATATCCGCCTTAATCTGACGGGCTTGTCAGAGGGGGGACAGACGAGTCGGTAAATAGCAGAAGGGGGCTGAGAGAGAGGGGAGAGTGGAGGAAATAATCCCTGCACAAAAATGTAAATGAGCTGTTGTTTTCACATCCATTTTTAAACAGAAGGTAGTTTCAGCAGGTTGCACTGCAGCGAGTTAATTTTGGCAACCAGGAACTGAAAGAGCTGAACTTTGCTTCTGTAATGCTACGCTCAAGTGAGCCTGCATGCATTGTGGGCTGACAACATCATTTCCCGTCCAGTGGAAACCCCCCAGATATTTTCAGTCACAACCAGACTTTGATGTAAACAAACTTTCCCCGGCCTCTTCGAGCAAAATCAGCACCGAGTTTGAACTCACTCGGCTTAGGGTGGTCACCACCACTTTACACTTAGACTACCCTCATAAATGATTCACATATGGGTCATACTTAGGTTATAAACACTTTATGAATCATTAGTAAACAATTATAAACAGTTTTCATGCATCAGTGTGGGCTCAATATTTGGCAAGATCCAGTTAATGCTTGCTACTGATTGATGAGTTACTGTAAAACACATGATTTATTAATGACTTATTACCATACTTTTCAACTGCACTGTAAAAAAAATAATCATGCAGGAATTTAGTAGAATCACCTAATCTTTTCTATTTAACTTAAACAAACATACAAGTTTTATTTATTCAAGTTAACTTTCTAGTATTTGCTCTCAGAACACGTAAACATGAGTTCTGCTAACTTGAAGTCTTTTGTTCAATCATCTGATCAGCAGAGTTGATTCCTCTTTTTTTATATAGTTTGAAGAAAACTTGCTGTGTGTCTCTAATGCACATGTTTACCTTCCAGGTTCTAAGGACATGGTGCAAATGTTTTTGTGCAACTTTCTACTAAACATATGAAGTAACATTTTTGGGGCGTAACTGTGGTAATGTTCTCCTGACGTTCTCTGCTAGTAGCCTCTTAAGTAACCCTCCCACAGCGTTCTAAGAACGCTGCAAACGTTTTTCTTAGCTTAACTTTTCCAAAACATGAACTATTGTTTTTTATTCTCAGAATACTTTTAGATCTCCTTTTCACATTCAGGGACCGTTGAAGGGGAACATTCAAGCAACCTTTCCTGAACATTCAGCTTGCTGGAACTTTCTGGAAACGCTGACAAAATTTTGAGGCAACATTCAGGGCAAACGTTCAAGTAACCTTTCTCGAACTTTCAACTAACCACACACAGCGTCAGAAAAATGTTTTAACATACTTATGCAGGAACATTCAATCAGCTTTCCCAGAACCAAAAACAAACGCTCCCAGAACATTTTGGGAACCAAACTTTTGCTAGCTGGGAAACGCTGGATAAAGAGGGCTCACTATTTGGCAAGCAACAGGTCACTGCTGCCTTTTTTTAATCTAACATGTTGTAACAGCTTATTAATGATTTATAAAGCGTTGACAACCTAATTAATGACCTAAATATAAACCATTTATAGATCACTTGGTGATAGCAGGTGGGTGGGGTGACAGCCGATTCAGAAGCCACTATTAGAATGAGTAACATTACCTGCACATATAAATGTCTTCTGACTTACTGCCCTTAAATGGCAGCTTCACGCCTGACTCATAGTTGTTATGTTTAGCATACTGAGCCGTGCAGTCATTCCAGCTTTGTGACCGACTCAAACAAAATGTTCAAAATGTCATTCTGCTGCATTCTCACACACACAAACACACACACACATCTGTAATTCCCAGAAGCATCGTCCAGCCACTCCTCCTGCAGCTCTGCACTAGTTTCTGTGCAGCTGGTTTGTTCTGACGCCTTGATTGATCCTCGAGCAAACTCCAGAGGGACGTGACACATCCAGCCTCATTATGAGGATCTTTGCAGCGCATACAGTAGTATGAATATGTATGTAGAGCAGTTGTGTGTGTGTATGTGTTACAGCAACATTTATATTTGGACACGTAGCGTTTCTCATCCTGACAAAGGTTAGATTTTTTTTTTTTCGTTGCTTTTTTTGTGTTGAGCCAAAAGGAAAGAAGGAGTATTTCATGTGTTATGTAACCTCTTCCTCTGAGCCAAAATAAAACTTTCCCAAAGTAGGCTTATTTATTACCGGAGCTCCTGTCTATTTTTGAGCTGCCTCACTGGAAAATGGACTCTGACATCCCCGGCACAGCACTCGGATGTCATATATTCAAGTGCAGGGCATCATTTTCACTTTGCTGCTGTCCTTTTCTGCCATTTTGGTAAAACGCCCAAGTGATTTGCATTTACTCCTTTGCATATATTAATGCAGCCAAACAGTTGCATAAAACCCTGGTGAATAATACATAAAAATATGTGTGAACATGCATATTTATAGCGACTTTATTTAGAAGATATTTCAGGGTTGCTGTTGGAGGGAGATCAAAGCTACTCATTTTCTAGTAACATTTGCCTTGAAAGCAAAAGAGTATATGGAGAAATATCTGTGATGTATGGAATACAGAATAACATGACTGTGTGAGCCAAGAATAGCAAATACTGACCCAATTGGAAAACCTCAAGTCTCTGAATTTGGGGGGAAATTGTTCATAGAGAGCGTGCAGCTTATTCAGCACAGGAAAGAAGGGAAGATCATGGATAAATGCAGCTGTAATGCATCATTTACAGATGTTGTGGACAGACTTAGGATGTAGAGGATTACATGTAGCAGGATTATGTAATTAGGAGACAAAAAAGGTAACTGTACTCCATTACAGTTACAGAAAAAAAGATTTACATTGAATAAAGAAGGGGATTGTTTAGTCTCACCACACAGCTAACCAGCTAATCATAGTTATTTAAACATTATGACCTTTAGTGGAAAAAAATACTTCTCTGGGTGGAAATTTCAACATTATTTTGTCTTAAAATCAGAAAAGAGGAACGACATCACAGTACAGTGACAGTTCTGCCTTGTGCTGCAAAAATCATATTGTCATCATGCAAGAATGCAACATCTAATTTAAAGAAACATTTACAGGAAAGACCAACAGCGAATATTAGCTGCACAGACCAACGGCTAATGGCAGCTACACAGAATAACTGTTAATGTTAGCTACAAAGCTGCTAACAGTGGCTACACAGACCAACCAATGTTACATATAGCTACACGGAACAACCATTAACGTTAGCTACATGAACCAACTGTTAACATTAGCTACACAGACCAACCACTAACATTAGTTACACAGACCAACTGCTAACGTTAGCTACATGGACCAACCACTAACATTAGCTACACAGACCAACTGCTAACGTTAGCTACATGGACCAACCGCTAACATTAGCTACAAAGAGCAATGTCTAATGTTAGCTATACAGACCAACCGCTTGACGTTAGCTAAACAGATCAACTGCTAGCATTAGCTACATAGAAATCCAGTTATACCTAGCTAACCTGTCAACACTACTACTACAACTACTTATGGCAGTTTACTTTCAATTCGAGTATGAACTGTGTAGCTACTTAACATCGTAAATTTAAATGTACATAATTACTGCTATTAATCTATGTGCATTCATGAATAACAAAGTTGGGAATATCTGGACAAACAATTAATGAGGCTAATCATGAACATTAAGTATTATATTTCACCATATTTGGTATTAAGGTGATCAGTAATTGTACATTTTTAAAGGAACCCCCTCAGCTCTGGTTGTGGTTACATTTGGACAGTGATGTTTCTTTTTCCCACAATGAAGCTCTAAACACTTGGAAACAGCCCTTTTTCGGTAGTGGTCATAAATCAGCTGAGGTTCCCGTCCTGGATTCCACACATGCTTCACTGCCCTCTCTTTGATTGTCTGGGTTTATGGAGGATGTTTCATCATATGCTGCGAGCGTCCGTGCCAGAGATGTCCGTCCTCCCCCTTTTCCATAAAAGTGCAAGTTGTCACGATGGTGTGGCATTCATTATCCGCCTGTGGTTTTCGTGGAGCTTGGCCCCCCCGAGCAGCTGGGGAGCATTGGTTGTCACATTCAGCCTCCCGATGGGAGGGCAGGAGATGAGTGCTGTGTCCACCCCCCCTCCCCACCACCACCACCACCACCTCTGTCTGCGTGATAAAGCCCCCTTAAAACCACAGTGTCTGGGCATCTGGGCACACGGTGGCTCGCCTCCCTCGTCCACTTCAAAGCCTCGTCTCAGAAAACAGCTCGCTGTGAGGAGCTGAAATAGAAAATGGAGCTGGAATGACGAGAACAACCGTGTGCATGTGAATTCATGGAGAGTCGAGTTAAAGGTTAATCACAGTTTACTATGACTTGTGTCTTATTTTCACAGATTTGACCTTTAATTCACACTACTTGTTGTGATATTACTCACAAAGGCAGTCATCTAATTTTTAATTTTCCATTCACATGCACGCTATATGTGGGTATATGGACTATTTTTACAGTGTAGATCCCCTGTAATGTCTCTTATATGTGATGTTTTTTAATGTTTTTGCAGTGTATTGGTCATTTGTTTTGTCTTTTTTATTGTTGTTGTTTTCTCTGTTACCCATCGATGGACTACAGATGTAAATTAGCATTTTTGCTAACTCTGACACATTTACTGTATATCATGTATTACTGACTGATGTTTATTAATATGCTCTGTCCCTGTTAAATAAATGAATAAATAAACAAAGAAACAACAGCTTGATTTTGACTGATGCCACACCAACCTGCACAGAGCAGATTGAGCAGGCGGGAAGTCAGACACAGAAATGTTATTGAGAGTCTGTGCAGACTCGCGATCATAGAAACAAAACAAAAAATATTGAGAAAATATATTTTAAAAGATCAAACGCTTGGCTATCAAAGCTTGTATCAGGACAACCTTCGAGTGGTTACATCATTTATTAAATGAAGATGTCAAAGTGGCGAAATGTTTTTCTTTTCACGACATAATCATATCATAACGAGCAGCCATTTTATTTTATAAAGTTGCCCAGAGTTCTCTTAATGCTAATCAAATAACCATTTTTAAACCATAATTCTTATTTAGTTTGGATTTAGAAGGGCTGCCGAGTTGGCATGTTATGGCTGTGACACATCTGATACCAATATTATGTAATAAATTTGTCAAAAAATATAAAGTTTACCTGTGTTTGAGCAGTATTCCTGCCTTTTTCAAACCAGGAAGTGAGACAAGGGTCCTTAAAGTATAGCTAATCCCTTTTTTATGCCTGATTATTTAATGTTTTTATTTTAAAAACAACAACAACAAACAAACAAAAGAACAAAGTTGATGGAAATCTGGGACACAATTTTAAAAGGCCACAATTTGCATCAAAACTCTATTTATCAGCCTATATTATCAGAAAGTGTTGTTAGTTTTAGATTTTAAAGGCTTTTAACACCAAAACCAAACCAAAACATTTCTTAAATGACATATATTTCTTATAAAGCCTTAAAAGATTTGAATTCGAGTGTTCGTATTAATAGTTTTTAAAGTTGTTGCGGTAGGACATGATCTGTCCCGTTTCTCAAAAATGGGTGAAATACATGTTGTCTCAGCGTGGAATCACTCCCAGCCCTTATTTTTCTTATTCACGTTACCTCAGCTTGAACTCCGTCTATGACAAACTAGTTTTGCAACAAAGATGGTGATAGATGTTGTCATACATACAGTCATTATTCCTCACAGGCACATAGTGGATAGTTTAGTCATAACAGCCACCACAACACGCTCAGCTGAAGCCGTACAGTAACACTGTGGGAAGCACATGGGATGAATAGCAGAGCCTTGACGCAACAGTCGAGTCCCAGAGGGACACGAGAAGGACGGAGCGGAGGGAGCGCTGTGGGAAAGTTCAGTGCCCTTGGAGGAGCCTGATAAGCTCAAGGTGATACGAACCCCGCGTGTTCGTATTGTGCAAATTTGTAACGGCTACGAGCTCGCTGCTGATAGTGCCGTCTTACGCCGTGCGTTTGCAGAAAACCTGTCCAAAGGGCACGTCCTGCAGCTGGGAGTGGTGGTTGTTATCTTTGTCATTCCAGTTTGTGATGGTAATGAAACACTGGGTGTATATTGGGGTTGTTTTACACAGTCGACATTCAGGTTTGTGCAGGTTTCAAACTGTTTTAACACATGAAAGGTTGTGATTACCCCCCCTCCCCTCCTCCTCTGTGAGTTAAGTGATGGGATCCACATTGTTCAGCGGGCTGGCACACAGATGTGTAACCTGACCTTGCAGTATGCAAATCGTTTGAAAGCTCTCGCTCTCAACAAAGAGGGATAAAGTTCACCTACACCTTGTTGCCACACAATGGGAGGGAGGAGCCAGACAGCCTTGAAGCGGAAATGGTTTCACACTGACTGACAAGTCTGGTTACACCCAGGGTTGCCCTGAGGAATAATACACTCATTTCCACACTTTTATTTTCACATGTTCAAAATCTGTTGTGCTAATCAAGAAACATCTCTGCAGAGGACTCATTTCCATCTTCCTTCCTGAGGCTGTGTTGATGTCCTCACGTCTCATATCTCACGCAATCAGGGTTGGGAGCCTTAAGAATTTATTCACAATTACACAATTACCAATAACCTAATTAAACTAAGCAACTTTTGGATTACCTAAATACTACGTATGGTGAAATAGTTTAGCCTAATATAATATTTTATGTTCATTATAAGCTTATTGCTTGTTTAGATATTCCTTCCTTTGTTAGGCTTGAATTCAAGTTCAGATTAGTAGCTGTAATTATGTACATTTAAATGTACTTTGCAAGTAATTCGCTCTTCACGGTCAAACCTAAAGTAAACTGACAAAAACATCTTCTGGGGCTCCTGTTTTTACCCAATGGTAGTATTGACTGGTTAGCTAGCTAATGGGATTTCTGAGTAGCTAATGTTAGCTGTTATTCTGTGCAGCTAACGTTTGCAGTTGGTCTGTGTAGCTAATGTTAGCAGTTGGTCTGTGCAGCTAACATTAGCAGTTGGTTTGTGTAGCTAATGTTAGCAGTTGGTCTGTGCAGCTAACGTTTGCAGTTGGTTTGTGTAGCTAATGTTAGTGGTTGATCTCATCTGTAAATGTTTTATTAAATTAAATATTGAATTCTTGCATGATGACAGTATTTTCACAGCTGAAGGCAGAAGTTACACTCTACTGTGATGTTGTTCCTCTTTTCTGATTCGAAGACAAACTAATGTTGAAATTTCTACCCAGTGAAGCATTTTTTTCCACTAAAGGTCATGGTAATGACTTGACTGTCTATTTTTAAATGTATTTTTTAAAATTGCGATCCTGCTGATAATCCCCATTTCTTCTTCTTTTGTTTTTGTAATTACGTAATCCCGTTGCATGTAATCCGTCACTCCCCAAGCCTCCTCCTCACATGATAAAATCGCTCTGATCAAAAACGCTGTTGCCTAACAACAAGACGAGCAAAGTTCACCTCCATGTAACTGCCAAAAAAAAAAAAAAAAACTTTCCAGCTCTCACATGATCCTCGCCAAGTTAACCATTTACAGCGAGGAGGAAGAGCAGAGAAAGGCTGATTCTGGGTAAACAGGGCGCTGCTGTGTTTGCTGTTTGAACTAGTTAACCGGGCTCATTAACACACAACATGCAGGGACATGAAACTCGTCACCCTGCACCGAGACAAAGCTCCTTCCTCCTCCTGCCACAGAACAATGCACGCGGGTCAGAGCAGTGCTCCCATTATGAAACCGCTCTGTCACAAGACGAGTGCCTCACAGGAATGCTGTTGTGACACATGCGCGCTGTTGACGCAAGGGTTAAACATTGAACCACGCACGCACACACACACACACACACACACACACACACACACACACTTCAGCTGCCAAAAGGGCGGGAGCTTTAACCGCTGCAGCGCTGGTTGGTCGTCAGTTTGTGTTTATCTTTCCACTTTGGCTGGCCGCGTCGTCCTGCACCGCCACCTCCCAACGGTCGTCAGGTTTATCAAAGGAAAAGTCCTCGTCTGTCTAACTGCAGCCAGGTGCAGCACAGTGTAATGATTCACACAGTAGACACAATACTCGGCAGCAGATTGCCTTGCATGTTGGGAGCTTTGCAGAGGTCACCGGGTGCGTGTGTGTGTGTGTTGGATGCCATGTGCTGATCTCTGGCTCGGTGGTGGTGCAGAAGGTTCAGCCGGAGTTCAGCACATATTCATTATTCATGCATTTCTGTGTATCAAATGATGGCACTGGGGAGCCTCTTTTCTCTGAAAAGGCCCGAGTGCTTGAATGTTCCTCTGTTTTCACTGTTTTTTTTCTTTTTCAAATGTGGAGTAACAGAATTTTGCGAGGAGGTTTATTTATTTATGCACTGAGTGGAGCTGAATTTTAATTTTTTTAAAAAAGCATTCAGTATTTGTTTCTTGGATTTAAACATTACCGTGTGAGATAAGCACAAGAAATCTACAGTCTAAAACCATTAGACATACATTGCTTATTTGCTGAATTGTGAACAGGCTTAGGGAGTAATGGATTACATGTAGTGGGATTACCAAATTAGGATACATCTTCTTTACAGTATGCTACCATGTGCAGTGCGCACACATTACAACACTTCAAGAGAAGCCAGCTAATCTGACTTTTGCCAATTCATTATCCCTTGACAATGTTTTCACGAGCTGGAAACTTAATCAATATCTCAACATCTTATTTAAAGAAGCATTTACAGGAGAGACCAGCCACTAACGTCAGCTACACAAACCAAATGCTAACGTTAGCTACACAGACCAGCCGCTAATGTTAGCAACACAGCCCAACAACTAACTTTAGCTACACAGTCCAAACAGTTGCACCAACCAATCCCTAATGTTAGGTACACAGACCAACCACAAGTGTTTGTCACACAGACTAAACGCTAACATTAGCTTCACAGACCAGCAGCTAATGTTAAAGGTTATCCAAATTTAAAGGAAAGCAGCTTTATTAAATACTCAATTGTGGTTGGTTGTTCCACAGTAAAACAGACTGTTACTATGAAGAAAGCTTTTTAAATCCATTAAATAATTTTTGAATTCGTATTTAGAGTATTAAGTAACAATGTAAAAAGCAGAGTAATGTTCAGTGAGCAGGTCATTATTGCAAAATAAATGATTGAAGACTGCATCACCCAGTCAGGGTTATTTCACAATAATGACCTGTTCACTGTACATTATGTACATGTGCATTATTGGCCAATGTTGGGTCTGATATTCTCTGAAAAGGCCCAAGAGCTTGAATGTTCCTCTATTTTCTCTCTTTTTCAAATGTGGAGTAACAGAATTTGTGAGGTTTATTTATGTATTTGCTCAGTGGGGTTGGATTTTAAAAGAAGAAAAAAGAAAAGCGTTCAGTATTTGTTTCTTGGATTTAGCCATTGCCGTGTGTGATAAGCGCAGGAAACATATCGTGTAATTCTTCACAGGAGGGCTTCTTCAGTTTAATGTGTGTTGGCAACGCTCTGAAAAATCCCTGCTTAACAATTCGAGGAAAGCCGAGCCACCTGGAAATCTCATGACTTCCTGAATCTAATTCCAGGCCGAGCTATCAGACTGTCTGACTAGCAGCTTTCATTGAGGGGTGTAAACATTGAATGTCAGGCATGTTTGCCAGAGCCAGTGTTGAATCAGGCATTAGTACTCATGTAATGCCTGCAGTGAACTCAAACGCCCCGACAAAGCCCTGATTATATTTTCCCCCTGTCTAACAGATTTATGGTGCACTGTGAACTCCAGGAGAACCTGGCAGTGGAACGGGCTCGTGAACAGGCCAGCGACATAATCACAGTACATATTCTTTACTCAAGTGCGAGTACAGATACTGGTGTAAAAAAAGACCTGATTCAAGAACTGATTCAACTTCTTCACTCAAGTGAAAACGCAAAAGTTTAAAATTAAAAAGTCTACTGACTTTCTGTGCAAAACTAACTGAACCTTAGCTTCTGCAGTCAAGTCTCCCTCTGTGTCTGTTACGTTTTTTTTACATCGCTTTCATCTTGTTGTCTTTTACGTTATTTTGTTCGTGTTGTGTCTTTTACATCTTTATCTTGTTACGTTTTACGTTAATATCATCTTGTTACGTCTTTTACATCGTTGTCTTGTTACGTTTTATGTTGATTTCATCTTCTTAACGTATTTTGCATCTTTATCTTGTTACATTTTACATTAATTTCGTCTTGTTACGTTAATTTTATCTTGTTACGTCTTTTACGTCTTTGTCTTGTTATGTTTTACGTGAATTTTGTCTTCTCACGTCTTTTCCATCGTTGTCTCGTCTTTGATTTGTTACGTCTTTACGTTATTTTTGTATTGTTGCGTCTTTCATGTTGTTTTCATCTTGCTGTCTTTTACATCAGTTTGGCTTTGCTATGTCTTTTATGTCATTTCCGTCTTGCGTCTGTCACATGATTTTCATCTTAGGTCTTTTACATTGTTTGGTCTTGTTACATTCTTTATGTCTTTTACGTTCTTGTCATCTTGTTCTGTGTTTAACATCAGTTTAGTCTTTTTGGTATTGTTACGTTGTTTACGTTGTTTATGCCTTTTACGTCTTTTAGCTCTTTTTGGTCTTGTTACGTTTTTATTATGGTTTTGTGTTGTTACATATTTTTTACGTCATTTTTGTTTTGTTTCGTCTGTCGTGTGTGATATACCCGATAGATACACCTGAATGAATGACCTTTTCTCTGTGAATTGTTCCATCCATTTATGTTGAAATCAGTCTTGATGTTGGGACAGCAGTGTGCAGTGATGCAAAGTAAATACTTTACTTAGTTACCTCCCATCTCTGCATAAACTATTCTTGTTGTTTTCCAATGCAGTCTGCACTTTACTCCGACCATATAATAACAGACGCCAGTTTAGGCCTGCAGTTTTGATAACATGTAATCTGAAATGTGCGCAGGGCAAACAGGGCAGCAGTGAAAACAGAGCAAAGGTGTGACACCACCGAGGGAGAATCCAGAACAAAATCCCCTCTCATGTCACAGCGTGCTGCGTTGGCGGACCGTGACCTCATCCAAAGTTTACACGCAGCCGCCTCATGCTGCTTTGTTATCTTCAAAACTTGCAAACCAGCACATTCCAGCCCTCAGCGGCAACAAAAAATGTCAGCGTGCAGATCCTGCTGCGCTGTGAGAAACACGATAAGCAAATAAATGAACAGTCCGCCGAGTGAGCTGCAGCACATTTCACAAAGTATAAATACACACAGTTTCATGGGCAGAAGGACACAGATGTATATAGGTCAGTTGTGGCCTCTGATTGGAGCTTTGCGTGTCTGCTTACTCAGCAGCCTGCACCAAGCTTAGCTCGCTTTCAGTCTTTTTTTAAACAGACCACAGGGTAGTAAATAGCTACGAGGAGGATCACAGCCTTCACAGCTGATTGGCTTGATGCTCGCCTGACATAAACAGGAAGCCGGCCGTGCGAGTCGGAGAGAGGGGAGCGAACAAAGACGGAAGGACCAGAGACAAGCAGAATGTGGTGGCAAGACAAAGAGAGAATGTGTAAAAGCCTGAGGGATTTAGATTTGAGAGAGAGAGAGAGAGAGAGAGAGAGAGAGAGAGAGAGGAAAAAAAAGGTCTTTCTGTTTGTAGCGTGCCATGTGACTCATGGAGGAATTCAGCCTGTGATTCAGTCCTCTGCACTGTCAGCAGGCAGCGTGCACTGATAATGGTGATGAGGTGTTTGTGTTGCTAACAGTAGGACAGACCATAATAATCTTTCTGTACCTGCAGCGGGTTTGTATCTTTGCATATAATTTGTGTCTCGTTTTAACCCTCTAGAATACGCAGTATGAGGCCAGCTGGTAAAACATGTTACACAGACCAAGTAAACATAATTTGAAGAAATATATATATATGTATATATATTTGGGGGGATAAACTTTAGGGTGTTTTAGCTTAAAGCTACACCATACCAAAATGGTAAGCAATGAAAAAATAGAAAAATTTGAATAAAATTTAATTGAAAATATTCAATCACCTCCCCAGTTTTTAAAAAAGAGCCATTTGAAACTGAAAAAATATCTTATTCTGTCTTTACAACATTTTGATCTTAGAAATTAAACTTTACTCATTTATTTTGAAAATCCACTTTTTTCCTAATTTTAAAATTAAACAAAAATAATTTTTTAGACCATTTTTTGCAGTGAAAGATGATGGAGCAGAACCATGTGAGGAAGGCTGCAAAAATAAAGAACTCAACATGACCTGCAGAGAGTCATGTGACAAACTGAAACACTGCTATTGGTTTCCTCAGGACTCTGTTTCTCTTTTTTTTAAAGTATTGCACAAAAAAGGTGCAGTTGGTGATTCTGGAAAAAATTCAAGGCCACTTATTTCAATAGATTTTTTGAGTTTTGAGCATAATCCAAACTAAAAAAGAGGTACAATGAAAAAAATGTACCAACTACTAATCTTTTGCTGAGATAATTTACTTTTCTTCTTTAGATAAATTCAAATCTTTAAGTTTTATAAACCCTCAAAAATAATTATTTAAAACAATTATTGAGTAAAGTCAAGTGAAAGTGAATAATATATTAATATTTTAAAGGATATTTAAACGCCTGCTTTGTTTTTCCTGATTTTGCTGCTTCATAATAAAAGCGTTCAACTGATAAAACGACAGAGGCTTTTATTGTGAAGGATTTACAGTAGACCAAATGTGTTGCAACGGAGATGCAAATTCAAAGTCAAACCAGGTCACACACACCCCATCCACCCACCCCCAACACCACCACCACCACACACACACACACACACACCCACACCCACACACACACCCCTCTCTCTT
>JAJHUR010109395.1:0-13932 GCA_027495735.1 Lutjanus campechanus | reverse complement strand
TTTTGAAGCCATCAGTTCCAAAAACATTTATCTTGGTCTCATCACTCCAGAGTTTAGAGTCCCCGTAGTCTTCATCTTTTTCAGCATGGGCCCTGGCAAATTCTAGGCGACACCCATGCATGTCATTCCTCTGCAGTGTTGTGTCACGGGAAACAGTCACCCCAGTTTGGCTTTCTACTTCTTGAGCTAACTGCAGTGAACTTGCATGGCAATTTTCTTCAGCTCTTCTCATCAGAAGACGCTCCTGCTGAGGTGTTAAACTTCCGTGGACGGCCTGGACGTCTCTGTGAGATGGTTGCTCCATCTTTGTTAAATTTCTGTATCACTTTTGCTACAATATTCTGACTGATAAGTAAAGCTTTGCTGATCTTATTGTAGCCTTCACCTTTCTTGTGTAAAGAAATTATTTTCTTTCTCAGGTCTTGTGACATTTCTCCTCCATGTGGTGCCATTGCTGACAGCACGAAATGGGAAGGAGTTTTCTTTGTTAAGTAACACCCTTTTATAGTCAACTGTCAGCTGGACACCTGTTTAATGAATAATCAGACTCACCTGTGGTTGAATTCTTGTTAATTAGAATTTTGTAGTCTAAAATTTAGCTTTGCTCCTAAGACTTTCATTGGGGTGTGCTCATTTTTGCAACATGGTCTTGAATGAATTTGTTCAGGAAATTACTTTTGTTTGCAATCAATGGCCCACATTTGAGGGAGTATTTTGTGGGATGTACTCATTTATGCTGAGCACTGTACCATTACTAATAATTAGTAAACATTATTATCATATAATTTCATTGTTAACAGAAAAATAATTAACTTAAGTTTAATTAACTATCAATTTATCACTTAATAATTATTAACTACTTATTAACTTATTAACTAAGACCACTTTTGTCTTAGTTTGATCAATCAGTGAGACAAAATGAGGCTTCAAATGTGAGTTGCCTGAATTTTGTACTTGTTGGCATCAGTCGCAACAAACAAGAATCTAAAAGATATGTAGCATGAGTGACTGTTGTATCAGTTGTGCTCTATTGGACTACTTAACACTTGGTTGGCCAGTGGGCTTGGTCTTGGAGCTTAAGCAACATGTCTTTTCACTTTCTCTGTTTTGGAATCCACACACCTCATTGTCAGCAGTTTTTATGCAGACATTTCTTTGGCAGAAGGTTCAATAAAAAACTCACAGTGAGGTCCCTTAAAAATATATTTGTTCTTATTTTCATGAGCTCCTGAAAGCTGGGGTGGGCAGGACATTTTTGCTGTAATTGGGCTGAAGTTGCATGATAGTGGGCTCTGTGGCACTCGCACGGGTGCTCCAGTTTCCTAAATCATTTATAGGCCTACTAGGTTAATTCTCCAGTCATTGCCCCCGAGCACAGGGCTGACTTTGATCTGGTCCCCGGGTGCTGTCCAGCGCCTGCCCACTGCTCCTAATATTAAGGCGACAAAGCGACAAGTCTTGGCACCGCTTCAGGAATAATCTCCAGCCATACTAACATTCCTGAAAACACATATCACATGACCATTCACATACACTGGGCCTGTGCGTGCAGGTGTAAACAGGAAGCAGTCAGATACCAGGATAACAGGACGAAAATGATGAGGCAGAGAAACACGGCTGCTCTTCCCTGAATCCTCCTGGATAATGCTATTTTTATTAAAACATTCTGTTCTTTGTCTTTCTTTGCCATCATTGTATTCACAATGTCTGAAGTAAACTCTCAAACATTGGGGCACACAATCATCAGTCCTTTACTTACAAACACACACACATTTATGACTGAAACAACTTGTCAGGGTAGTTTAAACTTTATAAGACTTTGTAAATAGCCGTTAGCTCCGTTAGCTGTATCGTGGAGTCCACACTGTGGCTGTCAACAGCTCAAAACTGCTGGAATCCAGGTAAACGTGATGCTGAACTGTAGATCTCGTGGTGTGACAAATCAGGGAATGACACGTGGTGACTGATGCACCCAATCACCCTGGGTGTGTGTGTCACTGTTTCCAAAGGTCTCCGTTTCTGCCCATCCAGACTAAAATGCAGCCCCAGAGTGTTAACACTAAAACGGGGACAGCAGCACTTCCAAACATGTCCTGAAACGCTGTAGTAGTGTGGACACTATGTGGAAATGTAGCAAAATGTATGCGCTTTAAAACATATGGATGGAGCCTAAGAGACCATGTCCCTATAGTGTTTTTTTTTCTGGCAGAAAGACACTTACAGGGTGATCGAGGAGCACTGGGATGAAGCTTTGCTGAAAATTGAAAATTTCTTTGACTGCGCCATTGTTGCACCAACATCGCCACTTTGGTCTTTATTAGCTATTCATATCTATTTGTTTGACTTTTTTTTTTACTGTGAGCACCAACCAGAAGATGTGCTGCCTCAGTTTGCCTCGGCTTGTCAGGCGAGCACAGATGGGATCCTCGTCTGAAGGTGAGTCTTGATACGGGCTCATGTTCAGCTGTAAAATGCTGCTTAACCACATGCCACTTCCTACAAATTCTTCACAATAAAAGTCCCCTGATGTGTTGCTATCTCAAAGGCTTTTATTATGAAGCAGTAAAAGCAGTTCTTCGGGTTTCATCTGCAGCAATTTAACCTGAATGCTATCAGCAGAGAGCGAACAGTAAAATAAAGCGGATACCTTGGAGTACGAACAGCGTCACAGGAGAGAAACTAAACTTCATACCGCAGAGGTTCACACACAGACACTTTTAAAAAACCTTCCCTCCAGTGTATACAGAAAGGCAAACTCTCCTCCATTTTCCTGGTTACCAGGGTGATGAGTCCCCATCAAATATATGACTGGTTGCCTGAAAAAATGCGCCAGTGACGATACCAGAGCCTCTCTGAAGATTCTCAACTCGAAACGCTCGCAGTGGCTGCACAAAAAAGGCAGAGTGGCAGAGGCAGGGTGCAGCGCCTTTACTCTGAGTGGCTGCATCCAGTCACAGACGCTCTCTCCTCATTGGTAACAAGTGCAAAAAAAAGGATGCTGGTGCTCAGAGAAAATTAAGGTTACCTCTGCCTTTACATGTTAAACTTTAAGCATAAAGTAATTCAAGTAGTCTGAGAGGAAACATGACTTCTGCTCCTCCTCTTGACTCAGTTTTCAGGGTTCAAGAAATCTTGCCCATGACATGAAACTTTGGCCAATCAAAGCTCGGTAACACAGTTGATTGTTTAGTTTCAGTCCCACAATGTAAGCATCTGACGACCTGGGAAGGGGACTCAACAATAAACATCTTTCTCCAGAAGTGGCTGCTACACTTTCATGCTAGTAGGTACCTGAAACTGGAACCTGGTTTCTTTTGTTGTCAAGTGGCCACAAATCATGGAAAAATCCAGGTCAAAGTAAATCTAGGTCCACCACCGCTATCACAGCAACACAACACACACATACTCAGTGAATATTAGTCTTCTCTCTGAGGTTGTGTATGCACCTCTATGCGTGCCGTGCATCCCAATCCCTGATTCAGACAATATTTTTTTTCATTGTCACAACCTGAGGCCACAGATTTAATACCAAACAAGGACTGTGAAATCCAAGGTCGTCCCAACTTTCCCCAACTCTCGAGTTGTCTGTAGGTCGCAACACACACACACACACACACACACACAAACACTTATGATGCCGCACTGAAGCTCATTATCTTCCTTTAGACAGCAAGACAATAGGTGAGGTCCTGGCTTTTCTCAACAGCACGTCAGAGGAGAATATCACAGATAAGACGATGAGATGAACATTATTCACTGAAAGATTGCAAGAAATGAAAAAAACATATCATATCTGTTTCATAATCACTGTCCCTCGTCCATTTCATAACCTATAATATTTGCATCTTGCTATGAGAAATCATTTTGCTGGTATTCGGCAAAAAAGTGTTGGAAACGTTGAATTGATGATGGTTTAATCAGAGGAAACATTTACTGAGCACGTTCATGCTTCTCAGTGATCCACTGCTGCACTGGTTCCCAACCTGGGGTCCGGGCCCCCCATGAGGGAGCAGCAAACATCACAGGGGGTCCCCAAGGTAGAGCTGAATTTTGATTTTGAAAAAATTACAAATATTTTGACTAACTGCAATTGTGATATGGTTTGCAATATTACAGGTAATGATAATTTTTACACTGTTATTCTTATTTTTATTATTATATTATAATAATATTATTATATTATTATTATTATTTTGCAGGAATCTGTACCAAATGAAGATGTTTTTTTTTAAGTCTGCAGAATCTGATTAGTAGGACAGAACATCTGCCTCAATACATTCTTTTATCTAAATGTTTTTTAACACACATTTTGACCTTAACAAATATTGAACCTCCTGTGATTTGAAAATTGCAGACAGCCACATTGCAATTTCAATAAAATTTTGATTAACTCTGCAGCCCTACCCCAAGGCTTTGTCCGCTTAGACCGCAAATGACAATTTATACAAAAGTCTGTGTACAAAACTGCTTAAAAGGAAAAATTTTTGTCCTCACACTATAATACTGTAGTACGCTAATTATTATTCGTCTTTTGGTGAGGATGGTGTGTATAAGCCTCCTCTGTTGGTTGTTAAAAGAAAAAATACAAAGCTTATACCAGGAAAGAGACATTTACCAAATGTGAAGGTTCAAGGATCATAATTGATGTTCATTTTTGGAAAAAAAAAAGGGGGATTAATCATTATTCTTTTAGTGTCTGTGCAAGCTGAGAGTGGGGGCTTAGCTTTTCCCAGAAACAAGCAGGAAGGGGTCCAAGGCAAAAGGTTGGGCGCCGCTGCCTTGCTGAACCATTTTAAACAACTCAACAGCTTTTCTCCAGTGCCACACTCAGGACAAAATGTCAAACTCCAAACTGTGATGTCTCCTGATCTAACAGCCAGTTTGCCTTGGACTCTGCTGAGCACACTGTTGTTCCTGTGGGGAAGAACTCTGCTGAATTTAATGACCCGTGGCACAGAGCACCCTCAGGACAAACTGGAAGAGTCAGTATGCTTCAAACAAAAACGCCATCTGAAACTCCCTCCGCACACACTCCTCCCCTCCAAAAGCGGAGTCGGGAGGACTCTGGCAATTTTTAAACTTTCCGAAACCGATGATCCAGCAACCTTCACACGGTGAAGCAGCCAGTTGTGTGGAGGTCAGAAAGTGGGTGAGTTTGTCACTAAAGCTCCCTTTTATCATTCCTCACACGGCTACTTGTGCCACGTTCCACTGGAACTGTGTGCAACACCGTGAACGCTCTTAAAGAAAACTCTCAGAAAGTGTGTACCATGACGTTGGCCCGACCTTTGAGGATGGCCTTTTCAGAATACAGAATACAGACCTAAAGGATTTCATTTCTGGGTGATAATCTGTATTGTGTCAGAAAAAACACTGCATGTAAATAACCACACTGGGCCTCATGCAAGAACATTTTCATATTCTCATCTTAAATCTCTAACTTTTGTTCGTACAAAGAGCTCGTACTGTATGAACACACCATGTCAGATTCGTGCGAAACTTCAGATAACCGTGTAAATGTAAATAAAGGTTGTGCTTCCTGCTGCATTTGTCAAGAAATGTTCATTTATGAAAATGACACCAAATAGAAAAAAGAAGAACTTTATGATTTTGGAGTCTGATGTCCTGCTTACAGAGAACCATGAAGGAAAAACTGTCATTTTAACAGCGTCAGCAGTGGAATTAAAAGACCTGCTAAAGCAAAGAAACGGGGGAAAGCGAGTGCTGTTAATGTCGTGTTACCCGAGGGTCGGACTGTCACTGAAATAAATAAATAACAAATGTCTTGATATGAAAATGATGTCTCCCCACTGCAGAGTGATCAATAACTGCAACAGGAGGAGAGGGACACGGGGAAGTTTTCATCACAGAGACAGAGGACAGAATAAGTGATTATGTTACCCTGGACAGCAACTTCATAAACCTGCATGTGAACATATACGGTCAATACACCTGACAGCAGGTAATAATAGATCATTAAATTAATGATGAGAGATGTAGTCAAACAAGATAGTGTCGACATAATTATAATGTGCAATTTATAACTGAAAATGTCTTCAAACTCATGAAATATACAGTCATCAATAAAAAACTTCAGTTTGGATAACAGCAGACTGACTGCATTTTGTTATCTAAAAGCTCCTCTAACAGTCCTCTGTGCTCCTCTGACAGCATATTTCTCACTGGAAATTATTCATGGGAATCACACATGTGTAGTTATTATACCCATTTTGCTAAAAAAAAAAAAAAATACACTTAATACCATTTAAGTTCCATCAAAGTTGCAGTTCAATACAGTAGTAAGTTCCATATTAAATTCCTTCAAATTCCTTCAAAGAAATCTTACAACATATGTGGGGGTCATGTTAATGTCGGGGCACCTTTACAAATCTCCCCTGGTTGCATCTTGCAGTTGTGGTGGCATTGCAGTAGGTTCTTCACCATCTGCTGCCTGGCGGGGACCTGCGCTCTACTGAGTGACCTCTATTAGTTAAGATTTGATAAAGCACCTCAAGGAACATTATACAACTGTTTTCACAGAACTCATGACGAGTAAACTGGCCTTTATGTGTACAAACTGGTGCCCTACTTAATGAGGATTGGACGCTTCAGGGGACAATGCAAAAAAATATAGAGGTCATAGCTTACCTAATTTGTTTTCATGCCTGCATTACTAATGTTGACCTCCATGTTCATCTGATACATAATACTGTTTTTAGCTCCTGTAAAGATGATTATTTTTGTGGATACAATCATTTCCCAGAAGCAATTTAGCCCAATGAGATACAACCTGATTTAGCAGTGAAGACTTGTCTTGCATCAGTTAGAGGTCAACGGAGTTTATGTTAGACATAATAAACATGTAATTAGGCCTGTTTTTTATAAAGACCAGGATAGATGAGGATCCAGGAGGATGCAGAACACTGGGGAGTGCTGAAAGCAGCAGAAAAACAGCCTCCTCTGTATTACAGCGGGACGAGTAAGAAGCAGAAATTAGTTATTGACTTCTTCCCTTCACCTCCCTGCACCACCATGATTGTGGGAAGCAGATGCAGCTTCAATGAAAATCCATAAGTGAGCCCTCTGTGGAGGAGAGAGACCTTGGTTTACATATTTTGTTCACAAACAGGGACATGAATCTAAAATATTGTCCAGAGACTCCAGATATAGATAGATAACTTCATCTTCTGGCTGAAATATGTTATAAACAATATTGTACAGATGTAATAGACAAACGTTAAGAACAAATGTTAAGACCAGGCAGATATATCATCCCCTCAAACTGCACGTCTTTCACTCTGCCATCCACTCTTTGTACTGCAGTACTCATTTTCCACTCACAAATGCTACATATTATTTGTTAAACACGTGAAGTGAAATGGATTGTTAAATTAAAATGACTAAAATTATTACAATTGTGATGCTATTTTCTGTTAGCCTATTAATGGCATTTCCCATTATGTGTTAGCATCAAGCGAACGGACCAAGTGCTAGTTTTTGCATTAGGTTGTAGCTGGTATGCTAGCTATATTGGGAGAGGCCTCAGCATTATGCAAAACTATAAAGTTAATTGAATTGAATGATTGTAACTTAAAATTTGAAGAACTGTTTAACTATATGGGTCACAAAGAGCATTATTACATGTTAGGTATGTTTAAGTAATGCTTATTCAACATTAATACATGGTTAATCATGGTTAAGTATCACCTATTCAGCATGAACAGCCTACATGGTTAATTAAGGTTAAGTAATGCTTATTCAGCATCCTTAGGCGTTTATGAAGTGTAACTTAAGGGATATGTGCTTTCAGCTTTACAATGAGGGTCACAAAGAGCATTGATGCCTCATTGGGTATGATTAATGTAATGCTTATTTAGCGTCCTTATGCAGGGCCACAAAGAGCATTAATACATGTAAGGTATAGTTAAGTAATAGTTATTAAGCATTAGTACAATTATGTAATTATGTAATTGCGGTAATGTAATGCTTATTTGACATTATTACTTGTTATGTATGATTAAGTAATGTTTATTCAGCATACATGCACACTTATGAAGTGTTACATAAGGGATACCTGTTTTAAACTTTACCATTAGGGTCACAAAGAGCATCTACACATGTTAGATATGGTCAAATAGTACTTATTCGGGATTAATACCTCGTTAATTAAGTTATTTAATGCTAATTTCATCATTAATACATGGCTAATTATGGTTACGTAATGTTAATTCAGCATCCTAAAGTGTTACTTTAGGGATATGAGCATTTAACTTTACAATTAGGGCCACAAAAAGCATTGGTTCATGGATGGGTATGGTTGAGCAATACTTATTGAGCATTAATTCATCGTTAATTATGGTTAAGTTATGCTAATTCAACATCCTTGCACACTTATGAAGTGTTACTTAAAAGCTACATGTTTTTAGCTTTATTAGTAATAATAATAATAATAATTTAATAATATAATAAATAATAATATTTAATAATAGTTTTCATGTACTCAAGTAATACTTATAATACTCACATAATCCTTATGTGTTTATGAAGTGTTATTTAAGGGATAAATGTGTTCAAGTTTACAATAAAGGTCACAAATACCATTAATACATGTTCGGTATGGTTAAGTAATACTTAGTCTGCAACTAATACCCCATTAATCATGGTTATGTAACATTTATTCAGCATTAATACGTGGTTAATTATGGTCAGTCATGCTAATTCAACATCCTTGCACATTTTTGAAGTGTTACTTCAGAAATATACTGTACATCTTCAACTTTATAATAAGGGCAGCAGAGACCATTGGCTCCGGCTGAAATTAGCTGCTGTACAA
The DNA here is from genome assembly GCA_027495735.1 of Lutjanus campechanus. NCBI lineage: Eukaryota > Metazoa > Chordata > Actinopteri > Lutjaniformes > Lutjanidae > Lutjanus > Lutjanus campechanus. Next base: position 5,099 of record JAJHUR010109395.1, on the reverse strand, counting down.
ACAATACTGTAAATAATAATAATTACAGTCAAAATGATATGGAAGAGTCAAGTGTTAAGACATGCCATGTGTTACTCGTTGCTGCGCTCAGTTGACATTCATGTCCAGAGCCATATATTCTCCCCTCCAACTGCCGTCTTCCACTCTCACCTTCCCCCGTGCTGTAATAATTTACAAGTTGAGTTTTATTGATCATTCATGATGAAGTGTGAAATAAAGCGCATGTGCGCGGGGTTCTGGAAGTGCTATGTATTTGTCCTTTTCACACAGAGAGGGCAAACTGCTATTTTGAGCAGCAGGAGCAGTTTGCCGCCCTGCAGTGGCCTGCAGGTGAGCACAGAGGGAAGAGAAGAGAGGCTCTTAATGACACAGGGACCATCCAACAGGAGGTGTTAAAGCTTAATCTGTGTCAGGATCATTTTTCGGGCACTTCCATGCATCCTCACAGCCTTCACTGCAGCAGAGATTGCAGTTTGCAAAACCAGCAGTCGATGTTTGTCTTAACCATTACTGCAGTCTTAACCAAATCGTGACCTTAAACATGTGGACGGAAGATCAGAAAGATCTTATATGAATGATTTTTTTATGAGAGCTTCTTGCCGAATCCCCACATTTTCTCCCAATTCACTGATAATGTTTTTGGTACCATAAGAAAATAGGGCTTTTTAATTTTTTCAATAAATCAACTCAGTGCACTGACAGGTGGCAGCACACATCTCAGATATCTTTTAGTGGATGTTTGCTCGCCACCTGAAGCTCTTGTCAACACCAAGCTGTTCTTCCTTCCAGATAAGACCCACACCTCCACATCTGCAACTCACTCCTGGCTGGTGTGCCTGCATGCGGCATCCGAACTCAGCACCTCCTCCAGTAAAGAGCAGTCTGACGAGTATTCAACTTAGAGGTTCTCCCACACTACACCCCTCCCCTGCACAATAAATAACCGAATATTCGTTATTGTATGGGGGGGATTCTCAAGAGAATTTCCTGAAGGGGACAGTGAAGGTGATGCCCAAAGTACTGGTATATTAAAGGGATAGTTCACCCAGAAATGAAAATTCAGTTATTATCAACTCACCCTCATGCCGACTGAAGGTTGGGTTTATTTTTTCAGTCTACAAAACACTGCTGGAGTTTCACAGGAAAACAGTGCTGCAGAATCTCCCAAACAATGGAAACGAATGGTGACCAGCTTTTAAATGTAAAAAACAACTGGAAAGAAACCATAATATGTCTCCATACTGCTCGTCTGGCATAATCCAAGTCTCCTAAAGCTCCGACATGCCGTTTGCACACTGTCACAACACACACACCCAGTTCAGACAGTGTCCATGTGAACATGGCTCCAAGCTAAGGATTAACAGTGAAGATTCAGGCTAAAAACATGGTGTAAGTAAAAAAAAATTTAGTCAACTTGACATGTTGGGGCTTTAGGAGACTTGGATTACACCAGACGAGCAGTATTTAAAAACTAGTCATCTTTCACTTCCATTGTTTGTGAGATTCTGCAGCACTGTTTTCCTGTGAAACTCCAGCAGTGTTTTGTGGACTAAAAAACTAAACCCAACCTTCAGTCGGCATGAGGGTGAGTAGATAATGACTGAATTTTGGTTGATCTATCCCTTTAATATACATTTACTTGAACTGTTTTGTTCTTTTATTGTTTCCTCTAATTATTGAGCTACATAAAGTCTGAAATTAATAAGAACTGATAAAGCCAATTGAAATTAAATTAAACCATCAGTGTTGTTTGAATTGGAGGTTCTTATGTGTTTTTATAGAACAAACAAAATCATGTACATAAATATGTAAATATCCAAAAGCAGCAACAGAGGAATCTAAAGATGTTTACATTTCTAATTCTGCTTGTTTGATGGTTGAGGGGCTGAGAGCAGCTGCTTTGCTGCCTTATTGCCTCTAGACATACAGTACTTAAATGATATCAGTGTCTTTTAATAGCTACAAATACAACTACATTGAGCCGGTGTTCCCCTTCAGAACACTGTCTATCAGCATGAATGTACTGCTGTCAATGTGAAAAAGCATCATGGGAGATTTGTTATGGCTTGGTCACACTGATTGTCAAAATCGAAGTCATTGTGGTTTGCACACTACATGACTGATGAGCGACAGAGGGACACGTTACGCGATCGTTCACCAGGAGGAATCCCCTACGAGTCTGTCTGCCTGCTCTGGGGTGACCAGACATCGTGAAAAATTCAGGACAGTCCAGAATTACAAGCAGTTGTCCCAGATCTCAAATCCTGTCCTTTCTGTCCCAGAAATGAAGTGTTGCAAAAATATTCTGATCAAATCACTTACGATAATAATTCCTGCTTTTAATTATTAAAAATGTTGCATTCATTTTTGTAAAATATGTGAGAGTTTTATCTATTACTATTATCTACAGTATATAACATACATAGAGATGGGGCTGCCCCCTGAGAGTCAATGACTGGAATCATTAGTCGGAGACCCCAGAGTCCACTGAGATTCTTGCAGTCCAGCATTCATGTTTTTTCCCTTTGTCAGTCAGTGTGTGCATTACAGTTACGGGATAAAACAGAAAGATCACAAAATTGCACAGGGAGACTATTTCAGCAGGGAATCATAAATATAGTTTTGTATTAGCTGGTACACTTATTAAAAAATATCCTCAGGACCACATGTGCTGTTGTTCTGACTGATGAGAGAGGGTGAAAGGAGCAGTTGGTAAACAAGTTTCAGCTCTTGTTTTTTAGCAGCATCATTGCACACAGAGCAATGCAACAGCATGACAGGCTGTAAACTTTAAAAACCAAGTCTCTAAATCACCACAAAGTGCAAAACTAACTGTGATGGAAGCAGAGACGAGTGATAGAAATGCAGAGCAGCGTGACGTGCTGTCAGACACCTCATGCAGGCGCGCCCGCTGAGCATGCAGGTGACATTTTCTTGTTTGCTTGTTGTGTGTGCTTTATTTTTTTGTCACTGACAGGCTCATATCATTACTGTTGGCGTCTTATTATGTTAAGGACCATGACAGTGAGAGACCTTATTTTAGAGAGTAAGATACAGTTCATTTAACCAGAAACAGCTGTTTAAATGCTCTCACCAGGCTTATTGGACTCACTCATCGTCAGCCTCATTTAAACTTTACAGAAACTCACCAAAAACATCTTGGTTCTTCTTTCCACTGTCCCAACAATCACCAACTCTGGTTTGGTCCAAGTAAAATGCTTAATTCGTGGCATGAATGAGTGTGGAGCGTGCAGCGCAGGTGATGCTGGACAGCAGCTGCAGCCTCAGGAGAGAAGCTCCACAGGTCCACTGATTTAATAACTGAACTATAGGAGGACAAACAATTTTACTTTCTCTGACTGTGTGAAACACTGATACTTCCACATCACAGATGACAAAGAAAAGCATTAAACTGGTAAATCATATTCATGTAGGCTCATCTTGGAATTTAATGTAGAGCATTGAACTATAAAAAAAGACAAATCATCAAATATTTGTATAGGACAGCCAAATCTGATTCAACATGATGTGTTCTCACTTGTCTGTTGCACTCATGAGGTTATCATAAATAACAGCTTTTTGATGTCATTTGACCTGTTTAAACCGGATGATGGAGAGTACAGCCGCAACTGTGGGAGGAATCTGTGATATCTGGGTGTCCAGGTTGCAGTGATGGTGCCCCTGCTAAATAGTGCTGGGGGGAACATTTGCATGTGGACAGGCGAGCCCTGGCATTAAAATGGCTATATCCCTGAAAAAGTAAATGTAACAGCTGCTAGCTTGGTAACGTTCATACTTGAGGGTAACTTGTCATTTTCAGCATGTAGGTTGTTAGCTCATAGGTTGTTGCTGTTTCATGTAGCGATGGGGATTTTGGTAACATGCAGTAGATGGAGAAAAAATAGTCGCCCAACACGAGGCTTAGATCCACAGTCTACGTTCGGAGTCAGACTAGTCTGCTACTATGTTTTGTCACAAAAACACATGTGAGAAGTGACAAATTAATTAATAAATTAATACTGAAGCATCAGCAAGCAGCATGTTACTGTTGTGCCTGCTAGAGGTGGTGCTACTTCACTACTTTATAACTTTAAAACTGCTACTGCCATTATATAACTATGTTTTTCTCATTTTTCTCCATATTTGGGCTTTCCTGGCTGCTGCTCAGGTGCTCTTCCATCTCTCCTTCTTGACCATAGTTGCCAACCTTGAGACCTCAAAAACAGGGAGGATTTTGACACCAAAAATTTCAGTTTCAGAGACTCTGTTTCCTGCATTCCGGTGACTTTTAAAGAGTGAAAATAACAGAATAAGTACAATACAACCAGGCTTGGGAAGTAACAGATTACATGTAACAGGATTCCATAATCTGTATACAAAAGAAAGGTAACTATATTACCGTTACAATTACAGATAAAAAGTGACGTGATCAGAATACAGATACAATAGTAAAAATGGGGATTACTGTCATGCACAGTGCACACACAGCTGCCAATTCATTATCATGGCCTCTAGTGAAAAAATGCTTTACTGGGTGGAAATTTTGCCTCTTTGTGTCTGCAAATGAATCAATCAATCAATAAATTGCACACAACAAAGGAACCGATGAAAAACCGATGAAAATAATTGTTTGTTGCAGCACTATACTAACACTATATTAGGCTAAATAATCACACTATATTTTATGTTGAGGTAATCCAAAAATAATGGAAAGTTACATTACTTTAATATTGTGATACTTGGATTACATTACTAGCTGCATTTTTAGTAGGTTAGGTTTAGTAACTGTATCAGAATACATTTTAAAGTAATCTTCCCAACCCTGACTGCAACAGCATTTTTATGTTGAATACTTTTAAGTTTACTTTTGTCAGAAAAGGATAAAAAATTATTTGTCCCTCTAAGGTAAATCTCTGGCATAAGCTAATATTCATTTAAATTATTGCTCTTGTCCCTAAAAGAAAATTCATGCGGCAGATTTTCCTCTCTCTTCGTTGTAGGACAGAGAGATACAGAAGATCTTTCATACCAACTGCCATCAGACTCTATAATTCTTATACTAATAGATGAGACTACTACAGACAAATGAATTTCCCCTT
>JAJHUR010109393.1:0-10913 GCA_027495735.1 Lutjanus campechanus | reverse complement strand
ATGAGTGGCCGCACTTTTGCAAAATCATAGAGCTCAACATCTTCATCCAGCCAAACCTGCATGTAGGAGACAGCATTTTTTTTTTTTAATCCACAAGACAGCAATGAAGCAGCCAACAATTTTTGTTTCATTACTTTATCAAAAATATTGATCATGACAAGTAGTCATCTTATTCTGTTCTGAGTAAAAGCATCAACTAGTAGTGAGGTGCAAAAATAGTCCCAATGTTCTCAGAAAGTTCTGATCTCTGGGTGACCACTGAATACTTTTGACAGGGAGCAATTCATGTTAAAGCTATTCTCCACTGAAAAACTCTTGAATCTTGATCAGTCACTCGCTGAATGTAGACGTCTTTTCTGAATGTTCACAGTTAGTGGAGCATGTGTCCCTTTTTGGATTTGGACTCTCACAAAGCAGCACATCCAGTACAACTAATAATACATTTTTTAAAAATGAAGCACCTGGTTCTTGATGCCGTCGTCTCCTGACAGATCTGTGGTGTTGAGCTGGAAAACCAGAAACTGGAAAATTCTACCGTTGGTCCCCACTGCCTGCACTGTTATAGGATGGTCTAATACACGCTGGGGCTCAGTCTGAGACACACACAGAGGTAGAACGACAGAGACGTGGATCAGCGAATACATTATGTTCACAGAGCATTTTGGTGTGTTTAATGACTCCCTGTATTCTTACCCCGTACTGTTGGTGTGCCCGGGCCAGAGCGTTTCCAAAGGCGAACATGACCATCTTGGATCTGAACTGTTCTGGGCGGAGCTTACAGCGACCATCGCCTCCCTCCAGGAAGTAAAGTGTGTGGGCATGAGGGTAAGGGTAGCCCTCCTTGAAACCTGACAACAGAAACATCATCAGGCCTGAACACTGGATGTACTGACTAATGGAAACTTAGAGGCTGTTTAGACCTGGAACTAGCATGTGTCATGGGTGATCCAATGAAAAGCAGACATCTTTAAGTGCAGGTGTGAACGCACCCAAGACACATTGATGACGCACTGAGATTGACATTGACCTGCCAAGATAACTAGTAACCACAATATCCCCAGACTCCATTGAGAGATCACACAATTTTAAGAGTTGTTGAGTGTGGTGACACTTAAAAAAACTTTGTGAAATGCTGTCTACAACAAATTCTTAATTATTTGAGCCTTCTTGTAAATCCGGCAAATGTTATACATGAAGTTATTCCTTGTAACACTGCATTTTGCAAATAGAAATGATGTAGTAATGATGAGTGTTTGCATGTAGCGCAGGGAAGAGAGATCCAAACATAAGTGGTCATTCCTGATTGTAAAGCCTGGTGTGAACTGACGTACGCAGAGCTGTGCTCTTGTGATCGGATCACACAAACCACATGTTAATACCAGGTATGAACAGTCCATTAGACACAGCAGACAACTGTGAGATCAGGATTTCTGTGACTTGACAGAGGAATGTGCGTCTCCTCACCTGTGCAGTTCACCTCCTCCTTGTACACGTGGACTTTCTGCAGGTCGATGGTGGGGGAGACGGGGTAGAAGTTTTCCAGGACGTGATCTGCCGTTTCACTCACTTCCTGTTTCCCAGAAACCTCTGGGAGAGGATCCATGCAGCTGTGCAGTAAACCATTCCGACCCCTAATCTGGAACAGGTCCTCACCTGATAAACAAAAATGGAAGGTAAAAGGAAGTCCGTTAGAATGCATTCATTTTCTTATTTCAGCCACAGTAGAGCTGCAATGATTAATCAATTAATCAATTAGTCAATCAAAAGAAAACTAGTTGACAACTATTTTGAAAATGTCAAACATTTGCTGGTTCCAGCTTCTTAAGTATGAAGATTTGCTGCTTTTCTTTGTCACTTATGACAGTAAATGAATGAGGAGTCTTTGGGGTTTTGCACTGTTGGTTGGACTCGAGAAGCAATTTGGGCTCAGGAATTAAACGATTAATTGTGAAAATAATCAACAGATGCAGCCCTAAGCCGCAGCATTAATCAGTTTTCAAGTCTGATTTTTGGCCATGCTGTCCATCTGTCTTTCAGCAAGTCCACCACTTTGTTCCAGACTGAGACGTAACAACTATTGGATCACGGATTACAAAGAAATTGCATACAGATGCTCATGATTCACTTATCCATCTTATTCACTTTCAGTGAACTTGTATTGTTTTCTGTTCTCTCTGTTTTCATTTTGTTATTCTTTACATAATTTAGATGTTTTTATTGTTTACTTTCTCTTTTATATGTTCAAAATAAAAATCTCTCTTTCTATCTAAATGTTTTCTGTTTTTTCTGCTTACATGTTATCCATTACTCTTCTTTGCCTTTGTTGGTGTATTACTACATATTGCTACCAGCTGGTGCTCAGTGAAATAGCCTGACACCATTGACAGGAATGTGTATTGTGCCACACATGCTCCATGGCACTAGCGGTGGTCAAAAGCATCACAGAGCGCCTTTAAGTATCAACAGCAGGTAATCACAGAGGGTGTATTACCTCTATTCCATGTAGCTGCCAGTGAGTATTTCTCAGCGAGGATCCTCCTTCCGATCGCTGGGTGACTGGGCTGTTGAGTTGCACACAGGTGGAGCAGGTTTAAGAGCAAAGTGTTGCTGTGGAAGGAGCAAACACACAAACAGTGAGAGAGAGAGAAGAGTGATCTAACTGTAAAAATATCTGTGTTGTCATCAGCTGCAGATTGTCAACTAATGTTACTTTATTAGCAGAGGTGATCACCATGGCTCTTTAACAAAGGTTAGTCAATGCCAAGGGTATATACAGATTAGCATAAGCTACACCATGTTGACTTTGGGCTCTCTACACATGATCAGTGGCAGAATTACTTTGTGCTGGCATGAGCCATTGTTTTCAATGGAGAGAGGAAAGAAGTCAAAGTTCAGTCACTGTCAGTTTAAACCATATTTGTCAGTGTCCTTTCAGTGTGCAACCAATGAGATGACACCTGCATTTTATGCACTTCATATGAATCATCTGCACTGTATTTATTTATATATTTTGTGTATGTCATGCAAACTATGAGTACTGTGTTTATTGTTGTACTCTGTGGACAGAGTGTGTAGTAATTGTTAAAAAAAAAAAAAGTAGGTTCAGTTAGTGTCCACACAACAAAATGTACTGTAATATTTAAGTGGTCAGACTACACAGGTTAGATGTATGTTGTGGTGACAGACTACCTGTACTTCTCTTTGCCTGGTCGCTCCTCCGTTGTGTCCCAGAAGCGAGCATGTTTGATGGCGTCCTGCACGCGTTCATCCTGATCTGGTATCTGATTGGCAGGATTCTCAGCCAGTGCGAGCAGCTGAGGCGGCAGACCAGAGATCAGTTTGGTTTTGGTCAACCACAGAGCCTGACGCACACCTGAGATAGAGAGAGAGAGTGACAGAAGATTAAGAAATGTTTTCAGATATTATTGGAACTCTGAGGTCACCTCTCCTCACCTGCAGGTTGGCTCTATACTGGATCTAGGTTATAAATTCATAATAATCACTAACATACACATTAGCAAAGGTCGCAATTACTGAACATTTATTATCAAACATTTATTATCCAGGCTCATCTGACAAAGTTAGTGCAGGATGAGCACTGCACTAATTCTGAAAATAATAAGAACGTTTGACATTATCACAACATAAAACACAAGGTAAATGGTATCCTGTCATGGACATTGTGATCAAGACTTAACGTACACTTAAAAATATAAAGTACTGTGTGGATAAAGTGCATGTCAAAAGGACACTGATGACCATTTCAGTAGAAATGATAGATGATAAAAAATTTTGATAGAATTTAGACATTGCGCTTAATTTAGTAACAGTCTGTTATTGTTTGTTGTCACTGTGAATGTGGGTGAAAGTTGTTTTCATGTTTTTGGTAACACACACAGTTTCACACTGATGTTGACACTGTTTCAGAAAACTCCAGTTGTTAGAAACTGTTTTTTTTTTCCTTTCTGACTTCCAATCGGGTTTTTCTTAAGAGCATAAAATGACTGTGCTGACTGTGACTTCAGATTCTGGGTGTTTAGTGAATGTTTGATCATCAGCGAAGGTTCACACCTCTGAAAACATGACTAAATACCTTTCAAGAGACCTCTTCAAATTTCAAGTTCTAATTGTCTTCGAGTTTGAGACAAAGATTAGCAATATGAGCCTCCTTAACTGAGATGGTGCCACTCATTTATTGCAATTGCTGGTGACTAATACTTAGTATCTCAGTCAGTATTTTGAGAATGTTTCTCATTATTCAAGATACTATATCATTATTTTGAGATACTTTATCATTATTTTAAGATACTTTATCATTACTTTGAGATACTTTATCACTATTTTGAAATACTATATTATTATTTTACTTTGAGATACATTGTTTTGAAGTACTATCTCATTATTCTGAGAGCTGTCCTCCTCCTAATGACTTCGGGAACCTTTCGTTTATGTTGATCTTGAGATGTTACTTGTGACATCCTACCTTCCAGGGCGCTGGTCCTCTGGTTGTACACATAACAGGGTTTGTCTTTGTACAGCGGCATCTCATGTGTCGGAGGAGACTTGTAATGTCTCGGGTCCTTGTAGTCTTTCTCCCACGGTGGGTAGACGGGCTTAGCCAGCCCCGGCACATAGTGCATCCTCTCCCCGTAGGTGACCATCTCCAGCCCGGGTATCTCCACTCTCTCCCTGGGTTTACGCGCAGGGGGGACTTTGGCTGTGAGACAGCGGCTGACACCGAAGTGTCTCCGGGCCTGCAGGCAGCGGGCTCCTCCATGTGCGGACAACCGTCTCAAGTCCTTCAGGAAGACGGTTTGAGAGAACAGCGGAGCCGCTGTTTTTAAACACTGAGCCGTTTCTGGAAACATGATATCTCCCGGTGTCGTTTCTCATTAAGTTTTACAGTTTAAAGCTGTTATTCTGACCTAAGTCATTGCCTGTCACTGAGTGTCGCTACAGGACGCCGCCATGTTGGATCCTCTGACTTCTTCGGTGACTCTGTGGCACCTGCGTTAAAGGAGGACAGAACACGAGAGCGCCTCTGACAGGTTATAAGAGGAACTACTGGTGCTTCATTTCCCACTATGCTTAGTGTATTTTACACTCCAGACAGTAGGTTAGGGCAGGATATTATTTATTACTTTTAATTAATTAATCATGCTAATTATTATTATTAATTCTTGCAGTACTAGTAAAAAAAAAAAAACAAATCAGAGGAATTTTGTTTTTGTTTTTTTGTTTTTTGTTTTAGAAAAAAGTGAATAAAGAATAAAGTTGAAATGTCAGGAATAAAATTAAATCTAAAAAACAAGTTCTAAGATTAAAAACTTAAGTTTTCTGATTATCTTTTTTATTATTTTGTTGTAGAAAATATTTGAATAATCCTTCACCAAATTTTTTTTTTTTTTTAATAGAATGTGACTAATTAGCAGCCTAATTTTACATGTTTTAAAGGACCAGTGTGTAGGAATTAGTGCTATCTATCTGTGAAATAGCATATTTCAACCAATTTGTCTGGCAAGCCTGGAGGAGGAACCACAGTGACAATGAAACTTGCGCAAAAAGTGCAGGGCTGCATGTAGAGAGAGTGTTTGGTTTGTCTGTTCAGGGCTATGGCATTGCAACATGGTGGCCTCTGTGGAAGAAGACCTGTAGTCTATAAAAACAGCTCATTCTAAGGTAATGAAAACAGGGCTTTTATTTTCAGGTGATTACACAAAAACATTTATATGAATATTATTTTCCATTTCGTCCTCCTACAGTAAATCTTACACACTTAACCTTTAATTCCAGAAAATACTAAAATAAGCCTTAAAAATAACTATCATATGTAATATGTGTGCAATTTTGGAATGTAAATTCCCCTTTAGGTCACTTCAGCATATGTATGCATTATAACTTGAAAAAGTCCCACTGTCAGTCAGCTTTAATACAGTATAAGAATGTTTTATTGTTATGGTTTATATTGTACAAACATACTGTAAAAAGCATTCAATTCCAGTTGCGTTTTTTTTACAAGGTCAATTTAAAGGGATAGTTCACCCAAAAATGAAAATTCAGTCATTATCTATTCACCCTCATGGTGATCGAAGGTCAGTTTTATTTTGTTAATGCAAAAACAACTCACACCCAGTTCAGACAGTGTGCATGTGCACATGAACGTGGCTCCAAGCTAAAGATCAACAGTGAAGATTCAGGCTAAAAACATGGTGTAAATGACATTTTCTTTAGTCAACTTGGCATGTTCGGGCTTTAGGAGACTTGGATTACACCACGTTTACGTTTGAAAACTGGTCACCATTCACTTCCATTGTTTGGGAGATTCTGCAACACTGTGTCCCTGTGAAACTCCAGCAGTGTTTTGTGGACTAAAAACCAAACCTGACCTACAATCTGCACTAACATAATTAGTTACAACATACTTGTAAAAATGTCTCAAAAATCTTTTTTTCCATTAAATATGGTGTTGTTATTAAGGATTCATATGCTAATAAGGACATGACAACGGAGCTATCACTATTTTCTTTTCTAAGATTAAAATAAACTTACTGTTGGAAATCTGTGACAATTTTCTTCTTTATTTTACCTGATAATGAGCTAATTATGCTAATTGATAGTTGATTTTTGTGGCTTACATAAACATATTACCATATACATATATTTATACTAAACAGAAACTAAACTATAAACATGCAGGGAGTTAAATAAACCCAAAACACCATTTACATGTGAAATTACTGATGCAACACAAATCAATGCAGCAAATCAAGGAACAATACAATGGACATTAAAATTTCTTCATCGAAGCAAAAGACTCAGGTCTATTCTGAGTGCAGAACAGATCCTGGAGCTGCTTCACTGACATGAAATGCTTAATTTGAGGACTATAGAATGCACATAATAATTTCAAAAGTGAACAGTAGAGACAAAGCGACGTTGTGGAGAGAGATCTGGATCCTTCTCCTCTCATCCTCTCTTGTATTTTATAGCCAGGGTGGCCAAGCTGAGGAGGAGGACGGTAGTTTTTCCCAGCAGAATCCAATACCATATCTGACCCAGCAGACCTGCAGGGACACAGATGGATGCAGATCAGGCTGTTAGTTACATAAAATCTCTTGGAACAAACAAAGAGATGAAAAGAGGAGGAGTTAGAGGGAGCAGTGACAGAAAAACATGAAAAACGAGTCGGACTGACATTAAATTAAAATATAATTAATGCATATTTAATAAAGGACTATACTACTGGTGAAAGTGTTTAGCCTAATATAGTGTTTTTAGCTGCAACTACTATTATTTTTCATCATCGATTAATCAGTTGATTATTTTCTTATTTAATCGATTAGTTGTTTGGTCCTTGAAATGTCAGAGAATGGTGAAAAATGTCGATCGAAGCTGATGATGACGTCCTCAAATGTCTTGTTTTGACCACAACTCAAAAATATTCAGTTTACTGTCAGAGAGGAGCAAAGAAACCAGAAAATATTCACATTTAAGAAGCTGAAATCAGGGAAATTTGACTTTGATTAATGATAAATTCATCGTTGCAGACTTTTTTGCGCAGGAGTGGCATGAAGTGTGCGCAATACTTTCATTTTTATGATTTATTATTTAAATCATGTGTTAATTTGTTAAGTAGGCTAAATTAACCTAAAACAGGCCACATGCATTAAAAATACTTCGTTAAAAACAGTTGGTTGAAGCTGAAGATTAGGTTAGCTCACAGTTCAGAGAATCAGTAGCCCCATGTGGTTGCGAGCTCTCACCTGCTGCTCTGTTGTGCTGTTGGGTGCTGTAAGTCTGTGGGGTGCTGGGTGTGGTCAGGGCGGGTGTTGTCAGGTTATCTGGAGAGGGGACAATTCATCATGTTCAATATAAAAAAAAATAAACAAGTAATTATATGAAATAGTTATTTGAAGAGTTTGAAGCGTTGCTAAGTTTTGTTTACTTCAAAATGCCTCTAGTCGTTTTTTTTAATTTTTTTTTTTATTTCACAATACTTAACAACATTTTGTTTCATGTGACTTTTCACGTCAGTGGTGTTGGCACCTCCTCTTGAGCTTTCAGCCAATCACACGCCTCTTTCAGCCAATCATGCCCTCCCCTCCTCTTCAAAAAGCACGTAAGAGAAACTACGGTTGTCACAAAAACTCACAAAAAAAACAAAAAATGATAGTGGACCCACTCCCTCTGAGGATAAAAAGGGTTCTTTCTAAGGCAACAAAAAGACAATGATTCTTATTTTCAGGTGATTATACACTTATATTCCATTTCTGACATATTCTGCCAGTATCTCTTTAAATCTTACACTTTAATAGCCATTTCTGAGCTTGCTAGCAAATGGGGTAGGGGGCACATGATTGGCTGAATGGTGAGAGACCAGTGACAACACAATATCATTAAAAGTGACATTAAGTGGTTTCATTCAAAAACACAGTTCTGCCGACAACATTAGACATCAGGGTTTTTCCTGCGTTCAAAATTGCGTGGCGGCCGCCTCCAGCTAATTTTGTGCCGCCCCCAGCCAGAGCGATTGATATCGCTCAACACAGCTCCAGCTGTGTTGATTGAGCGATTGATGTCCCTCTGCGGCAGCTTTTAACTGCAGTTGCAGCGTTGTGCCACTATAGAGGCGCTATATCAATAGCAGTGTACCGGAAAGACCTGAAGCAACTACCGAAGAAGAAACAGGTCGAATCGTTTTTTTTCCCGCTAGTTGGTGCTTTCGGCGTCCTGATTTTCCCTGGCGGATGGTACAAACAGATAAATATTGCTTGTTTTTTTTTTGCATCCAAGCATGTCGTGTTTATTTTAAAAAAAAGTTTCCCCCGTGTCAGAGTAACGTTTATGATTTTAGCGTTGCTCGCGAGGAGGAACGTCAAGACTCCAGGTGAAACAGAGCAGAGAAATATTAACATAACAGGCAGTTAAAATGTAATAATTCATGGTGGTGACAACATGTGGAAATTTGTGTCAGGTCTGAAAGTAGTTCACAAGGGACTGGTGACGGCGAGGGTCAGAATGCAGGACAGGACGAGTCGAAGAGGCGACTTCTCTCTCCGCCACAGGAGCTGCAACAGCTGTTTTTTTTTTTCTTTGGTGAGGGACGAGGGAGGGGCGGGACAACCGCATACGTGATGATAATTGGCTAAGGTAGAGGAAGCTTTCATGTTAAGCCAATCAGAGGCAGGGTTCAGTTTTCACACAAACCACACATGCACACAGCAGCATAGACATATATGTCTATGCACAGCAGCCACACACACACCTAAACTAGCGGAGGTAAACTGCGGCAACGGCGAGTCTGGAGGAAAAGTCGGCGTTTTCGAAGTGGAAGTACAGACACTACTTTATTCTCCTTGAGGAAAAAGATAAGAACGTAGCCTACATGTGACGTTTATGTCCCGGAGTGAAGTGTTTGTCCACGTCCATTGATAATAAGTCTAATCAATAAATTGTAGAAAACTCTGAAACACTCCTCTCTCTCTCTCTCTCTCTGACAACGCAACGGCGTGCCGTTTATTATTTTATTCACAATCAACTGACACTACATGACGAACTGTCTGATCTATATCAGGCTCCTCGGTAACCGTTGTCATAGATACCACACAAGCTTCACCCAGGGGCAGACCAGTAACTGCTAACTAATAATAATTCGGTGTTTAGCTTATTATTGATGTCCCGAGTCACTACAAAATGTTAAAAGTTCTGTGTAAGTACCTGTCTATGCAATTCTAGCTACTCTATGCAACTGGCTTGTGAAACCTGCTTAGAATAAAAAAAATCCAAATTCTTTGACATTTTCAAACTTAAAAAAACTAGTAACTACTTAGTTTTATAGTGGAGTAATTTGGTTACTAACTCAGTTACTTTTTGGGAGAAGTAACTAGTAACTAGACTAATTACTTTTTAAAAGTAATGTGCCCAACACTGCTAGTCAAATGTTCAACAAACCTCTGTATTTATTTTATGAGTGAAGGTTCAGAGCAATGCTGAGTTAATTGATAGGCCATTTATATAGGCCTTGGACTACAAGGAGTGCATGAGGAGGTTCTACAGAATGAAAAAGAGGAGGCTGGTTGCGAGATGTGTGGATAAAGTGTACTTTCAATTTAAAGTTGGCACCTGATTTGTGTATGTAGGGCTATATAGTTTTAATAAATGAATGCTTTAACATGACAATAGTCATATTCTTATTGGAACTCTTAACTTAAAGTATGTTTGCCTGTAAAAGAAAGTGAGTCAGTTGAATTTACAGAATACATGCACGTCATGGCGCATGGTCAAGATGGTACCACCTCTGCCTCAATTTGAGCCAGGAAAAACCCTGGACATTATTAATATTATGTGGGCAGTCTCAAATTCCTGTTCGTTGATTGCTGCTGTTTCACTTGACGCTGAAAAAGCCTCTGATAGGGTGGAATGTTTTTTTTTTTTTCTCCCAGGCTGGTAGATTCAGTTTTGTTTTGTTGTTGTTGTAACTGACTGTATTATGTGTATCAGGTCATGTGACTGATTTAATTATTAAAAAATAAAAACTATAAATCAGAAAAAAGTGACATCATGAAATAAAATCTGTTTTTATGAAAAGTGACTCTGACTGTGCTGTTACTGTTCATCTGCATCTTACCTGATACCTCGATCAGGACCTCGGGGCTGATTGTATCGGGCGGCAGGGTCATGCAGGAGTAATGACCAGTGTCTGCCTTCGTAGCAGAGCTGACATTCAGGACCACCGTCACATCGGAGACGATGGATGTAATATTGATAAGGGACACTCTGTCCTGGGAGGACAAAAACAACGTGTCGATACACTTCAGCACCAGCACTGGATGACTTCCTGAACTTAACACCAGTCTGAAAAGAGTTTCACTGCCCTCTCTAGTTGAGCAGTCTGACTGAGGAGTGCATGTTTG
>JAJHUR010109392.1:1564-35336 GCA_027495735.1 Lutjanus campechanus | reverse complement strand
TTCCAACATGTCAGGCTGAAAATATAGAGAATTAATGCAAAAAAAATTATCACAAGACCTGTAAAATACATCTTTTGGATTTAAGTGTGACGCCTAATCATTCAAACTAATCCTTATCCGCAGCACTTGAATTAATTAGGAGTTATCTTATTAATTTCATGCATGTGCCACGGGCCATCATAAAGCATTATGGGCTGGGTCTGCTTATCAGCACTACAGCAGCTCAGCTCACTTACTGTGAACTCAAGCAGCTCCGAGCTTCCACTTCACAACTTCTGAGGACTGTTCTCCACGTGACTGTAGAAATCAGACCATGCTGTTTAGTTCATTTACTTCAGATCGTGTAAAGAATACATCATTACTAACATCATACATCGCAGTGTCTGATTTATTATTTTTTAGATCTTAGATTGTAAGTTTTAGATTTCCTTACGTTCCAGGCAGCTGTTGGTTTTCTATTCTCATATGGTCCAAAGAGAGACTTGAAACCTCCAGACATGCAGGTTTTCAATGAAACGAATAAAACCTGGACAGTATGTAGACAGTATGAGGTCGGTCATTTCAAGAACGAGGCTAGATCCCACATTATTTTGAGGATGATATGCACACACACGAGCTGAGCACAGGTTGACTGTGGACTGCTTGGCGGCCATTCAGGCTCGCTTTGGGCCCGCTCCGGAGCAGCACCATCTTGGGTGCAGCCCAGCGCAGCTCAGCATGATAAAAGTGGTAATGGAAATGCAAATCAGCATAGCACGGTTTGACGTGGCGCAGCTGATCACATATAGAAAGTTTCTTTAGAGTAAAGGGCAGCATGCGACCTGTGCAGGCCTCAAACAGGAAGATTCACTTTCACCTTGAGCCCCACACCCACCCCACCCCCACCCCACCCCTCCACCACACGCCCTCACACAGTACCAACACACATGTTTATTGTGTACACAAGCTGACAAAAGGCATCAGTTGTCTAGGTGTGGTCGCTGTCAGACACCAGGCTCTATCATATCATTAACAAAATTCTAGGCTTTATCTCCCCGACTGCTCCACAGACCCTGCCCGTGTGATTCCAGCCTGGTGCTTACCTTCACATTAACTCCATCATATAAACACAGGAAATGAGCATTGTAGTCGTGCAAATTATGACCAGTCTCGGATCAGGACAAGTATACAGTAGCAGAGCAGTTCTCAGCAATTATTCAAAGCTTGTCTCGTCATGTTTGGAGAAGGAGAAAGGTGGGATTCACCACTGTCACTGCTGGAAAGATCAAACTGTCACAGGGAATAACCAAAAATCAGTGTAGCTCTAAATAACCTTTTAAATTGTAGCTTTTGTATATAGTGCATTTGTTGGTGACTATTTTCAGAGGTGGAATAATACACATTTGGTGCTGTAGTGAGTATTTGGGACAGCGAGACAGTGTGTGTGCGTAGGGATCGCTTCTCAATCCCTTTAGTCGTTGTGGCCTAAAATGCCTGATTTCACAGCAGCTTTTCTAAAGAATTGTGATGCATATTGTGATGTTTTTAGGTGTTGCATTGCAAGTGAAAACTGCAAGAAAAGCTGTTGGTTATTTTGTACAATTCATTAAAAATCAAAGGCAATTTGTTCTTCAACTTGTCCTTATAAAAATGGCTCAGGGTTACAAAGGAATAGAAGAAAATATGCTTTATTTCTAAATGAAGAAGTGCACAAGGAGGGTATTCTACAAAGAAGCTCTCCCAACTCAGCCAAAACAGCAAGCACAAAACTATCAAATAAAAGTGCACCAATGCCAATAACAATAACAGACATTGTATTATTTTTATATTAACCATGACAAGAAAAATGTAGCTACAAAAAGTATGAAATTACAAAACATCATATCGGTTCATTGAGACGTGCATGTGTGACATTTGCTCAGGTGACTGCTGTGATTGGTGGAACTTGCAGGAAGCTACAATGATTGGTCAAATTTACAGAAAATTTGTGGTGATTGGACAAAATTGTGTGGTTGTGCAGAATTCATTGAGATTGGTTGGCTGCGGTCGGCGAGGAGTCACCGCAGCCTGCTTGAAGGCGGATGGCTCGCTTTGGCCCCGCTCCAGAGTGGGTCCATCTCGGGCGCGGCCCTGCACAATAAAAGTGGTAACGGAAATGCGAATCAGCGCGACATGGTTTGACTCGGCGCAGCCAAAAGCGCCAGTGGAAAAGCCCCGTATGGGGTGGCCCCCCCCAGGCCCTCCTTCTGGACACACCCCTGAGCTGCTACCTGTATTAGTACCAATGAGGAATACTAACACTAATGAATTTGTGTTAATTGTTGCGATCATGACATCACACCTTCCTGGAGTGACTGTCTTCTGTCATGGTCTTACACTTGGTTGTACCATCCATCCATTTTCTTACACATATCCAGGGTCGGGTCATGGTGGTAGCAGCAGGGTAAGCAGGGTATTCCAAACATCCCTCTCCACAGCAACGATTTCCAGCTTCTCCATTGGGATCCCAAAGCATTCATGAGATATGTGATTCCTCCAGTGAGTTCTGGATCCTCCCCAGGGTCTCCTCTTGGAGAGGACGTGGATGTTGGACGTGCCCGGAAAACCTTCAAGGGAAGGCATCCTTTCGACGCAAAGAAGCAGCAGTTCTACTCCGAGCTCCTTCTGAATGTCGGAGCTCCTCATCATATCTCTAAGGCCGATCCCAGAGACCCTACAGAGGAAACTCATTTTAGCCGCTGGTATCCAGACCTCATTCTTTTAAGGTGAATATTATTAAAAGTTTGAAGGTGCATCATGTGACCTTCATTTTGCAACTACGCTTATATCACATAATGTACAGAACAATAATTTAATTTTAATTTAATAATTCTTCTTTCTGTGCATAAACCTACCCAATCTGCAATGTTAAAAATGCTTTTTGGCAGCGTTTCATACAGACACTAAAGGGTACATTGTGTATCGCTATGACACAAAGCAGCGGCAGTATTAAACAAGCTGGGATGAGAACATATATGAAGTTTTTGTGTGTAGAATGCCTACTTTCTCACATCCACACATCTGAACAATCACTACATGAAGCCTGCTTGTTGGATTGTAGGCTTCAGAAAGTTGGACGCAGCACATTTCTATTAGATGATCCGGCAACCTCAGTGACCCAGTTAGACTTGAAGACGAGCAGATGTTCTCAAAGTTCAGCCACATGATGGAGGTCCACTGGTGGTCCCTGGTGTTTAAGCAGCGTCTGCTTAAAGTCGAGGCAGGATTCTCATCATCCGCTCCTGGTACCGGCCCGGCGTGCCCCTCTGACCTGCCACACCTGCCTCTCTGTATCCTCCTCCTCACTGACAGATGTTGTTCTCTGTGTAAGAATGTTCTCACCACCGATCTCTGATGTTTTAAGCGGTGAACACAGGCGTCTGGAAACCGCATCCTCTTCCTGTTCACACGGTCGATGTTATTTATGTGTTCAAACTGTCGATACTGGAGCAGTGTAGTTTGGTGCAAGTGCTTGGCCAAAGTTTTACCCACAAAGCAATACCACCTCACATCAGGTGGGTAGAAACTGTTGTCAAACTGTTCAAAATATTTAATGCATAAGTTAGCTCCAGCTAACTCTGAGATTAAAGAATTCTGAGATGTCATAGTTCTGAGAATGAAGTCAGACTTGAGTCAGAATTCTGAGTTTGAAGTCAGGATTTTGAAGATAAAGTCAGAATTCAGAGAATAAAGTCAGACTTAAGTCAGAAGTCTGACTTTGAAGTCAGAATTCTCAGAATAAAGACTTAATTCTAAGATTTAAGTAAGAAATCTGAGATGTCATAATTCCAAAAATAAAGTCGGACTTAAGTCAAAATTCTGAGTTTGAAGTCAGAAGACTGAGTTTGAAGTCAGAATTCTGAGAATAAAGACTTAATTCTGAGATTAAAGTCAGAGTTCTGAGATGTCACAATTCCAAACATAAAGTCAGACTTAAGTCAGAATTCTGAGTTTGAAGTCAGGATACTGAGGATAAAGTCAGAATCCTGACATACAAAAAGTCAGAGCTTAAAGTCATAAATTTGCCAATTTAATCATCATTTCTAAAACTCTGGCCAATTAGAAAGAGAAGGTTTGGGTTCTTTAATTCAGATCCATTTGAGTAACACTGTATTAGTTTTACTTACCAAAAGGGTTCATGTTTGGATGGGATTAGAGTTAGGGTTAGGAGGTTAACGTAGCTCACGACATGTGGAAAGATGGGACTAGATTGTGAGCAGGGGGGTGTCAGGTGAGTCTTTCCTCCATGATAGAGTGACACAGAGCTGGACAGCATCAGTGATTTGACCCCTCTTGTCCTTGAGGTGACATTTAAAGGTCAAAACCCCCATGTGCGTAATCCTGACGATCACACCTACACACACATGTTTACATTCAAACAAATGTACACGGCTCGAGGAGCCCAGCAGCACATTGCTGAGCGATTTCACACATGCACGCATGAACACACACATTACACACAGCTCACATAGCCTGACAAGACTGTGTAGCTGAAGGATGTACACACGTTTGTAAAGTTATGTGTGTGTGAGAGAGAGTGTTTATGGGTTTATTGGGTACACTGTAAAAAAAAAAACTTTTTTAACTTAAAAAAGTTAGTGTTCGGGCTGCCTAAACATTTTAAGTTGACTGAACTTGAGAAGACAAGTTGAGGTCATTTTGTAATTAATCAAAACAAATCAACTTTTCTTGTCAAATTAACTTGATATTAATTCAGTTGTACTGGAGAAAACATGTTAAATAAGCTTAAAATATTAAGTTGAACCAACAACTCTTCCGTCACAATGATGAATATTACAAACAAATTTGATTTCCTTTTACATTTTGTCTGTTTGAAGAATAAGTTCTTTATTTTACTCAAAGAACTTTATGTGTAAATTTTATTAACTTTATGTGCAAAGTGGTAGATCACGATCATGTTGGCTGAACTCATGTTTATGAATTCTTAAGTATTGCAAGAATAAATACCACAAATTTAAGTTTAATGAACCTGAATAAATAAAACTTGTGTATTCATGTTAAATTCATGAGAAAAGATTAGTTGATTAAATTCCTGTATGACTTTTTTTACAGTGTAAGGGGAAGGTTGGAGAGGCAGCGACGGTTCTGTTCATTTCTTGCAAATCAAGTTTTAAACCATGTCCAACATTAATTCAGATGACACATTTAAGAGGTTCAGTCATTTTGTGTGAGGTAACAGGGAAGAAATTAAAAACCTCTTATTTGGAGCTGCAGAGAGAAAATTGGGTCATCATGTGGCCCCGGTGACTGGCAGCAGAAATGCCCTTGGAGTCGGCTTTAGAGAGATGGCAGGATATATATACAGGTTTCAACTATACTTGGCAATGCTGTGTAACTAGAGCTTATTACCCCTGTGGTGTGAGGGAGGGGGGGCAGTGGCTGTGAGGAGGGGTCCACTACTGCACACAACAACACAGGACACCCACCAACTTAAAGTGGGAACAGATCGGAGCGTGAGGCACACAGGCCTCGGCGAAATGAACTGCCTTCTGTTAGTGAAGGGGATAAAGTGACTGCATTGTTTGTGTCATAATGAGTGTTTTAGAGCAGCAGACTTCATTCAGAATTGTAGGTTGGTGCACTGTAATCTGTGTGCCTGGTTGTAATTGTTGGCATGCAGTGACTTAACCTGAACAGTCATGCTGAATTACCAGTCTTTAGCTACACATGGATGTCCATTAGACCTGTGAAAGAGCTCAGAACTCAAAAACCTTGATCTTCACTCACACCATTTTACACTGTAAAAAATCATACAGGAATTTAGTGAAATCAACTAATCGAAGAGATTATCGTTACGTAAATAAACAAATTTTACATGTTCATGTTGATTAAAAATTTGAATTTCTAGTATTTATTTTCAGAACCTCTCAGAACTTATATCGAGTTGTTCTAACTTGAAGTCTTTTGACTTGAAATAACAATTTGAATGAATGTACTGTACAGAGTTGAATCAACTCATAAAATTAAGTTTCTACAGAAACATGAAACTGGTTACTATTTAATTCAGTCCCCTTAAACTTAAAATTCTGTTTGAATCATTTTAAAATGACTTCAACTTGTCTTCTGAAATTGAGTCAACTTAAAATTTTAAGGCAGCCTGGACACTAACTTTTAAAGCTAAAACCAATAGGCTTTTTACAGTGTACACTGTCCAATCCCCCAAAAAGATGTCAACCAGTAGGACTTATGTTACTTCAGCCTAAAAAGTTGAAACCTCCATGTTTGACTTCTCAGAGGACTCTCCTGGAAATGTCCTTTAGCGACAGACAGCGACAGAGACAGTCTGACCGGCTGATTGTCCCTCTGCAGTCTGTGACACTTTATAAACCCCTGAGATGGATGCATGTCCTGGAATATCTCAGGCTGGTGTTGTTGTTCTTATCTGCACTCACTATTCATGACGAGTGGCTGATGGATCACTTGAATAGGGGTGCTGTTTGTGGAGAGGGGGTAAGGGGTGGGGCTGTAGTGGCTCAGTGGGGGGTGGGGGTTTGAATGATGCTGGGGGCCCAGAGCTATTTACCGTGTGAGAGCCGTTGAAGACTTTCCCTGCAGAAGCTCCTGACTGACACAACAGAGTCCTCAGACTGCTTTGAAATGCATCTAGAAGATGCCCAGGTTCACTGTGTTGGTTTGTAGGTTAGTGATTTATTTAAATGCTAGTTTGTTCTCCAAACTTTGCAATATGCACCACTACACACCAACATACCAAAGTACCTGGAACTTTAAGTCCCGGGAACCACTTTTTCAAGGACCTAAAAGGTTCCATCAGCCTGTTATTTCCTGCATGACGCTTGTTTTACATTTCACTTTGGTTCGTGACTACACAACAGTGACCTTTCTTCTGTAACTCCAAGCTGATGTGCTGAAGCAAAATGAACAAAAAAACCAAGCTGGTTTGTGGCTGCTGATAAAAATGGTTGCTGAAATAAACTGTCGTGAGTGCTCAACCAGTCGGAAATGTTCAGTGCTGCAAGGCCCATGCCCAGTGTTCCTGTTCTTTTGGAAAGTACTGTTGTGTTTCCACTGCAGGAACTTTTCCCAGAAACTAGGATCATTTGTTGGAACTTGGAAGTGTGTTTCCATCGTAGGAACTAGAGTCTAAATTAAGGTCCAGGGTTCTCATTATTTTACCCCACCAAAAGTCCCTGCTCTGGGGGTAGTATTTTCCAAAAGTACAGGAACTTTGGGGGAGGGGCTTGCAGTGCTGAACATTTCAGATTGTTGGAATACTCATTACTCCTGTAGGACTCCTGTTGATTTATATAGTGTCACTGTTGTCGGTGTTGAGGCTTACCATAGTACCTTAGCAGGGTCTTAAAAATAATGACTCTAGAATTTTTTACTTTAGACTTTGGTTCTTCCAGTGGAAACGCACTGAGTTCTGCCAAAGGTTCCTATTGAAAGCTTCTGCAGTGGAAACATGGCTATAGTCTGTAATATTCACAACTCACCTAATAGATAGATAGATAGATAGATAGATAGATAGATAGATAGATAGATAGATAGATAGATAGATAGATAGGTAGATAGATACTGCACTTCATGTCACTTGTTGTTTGCCTTTCACAAAACCCAACAATACCTTTGTGTATAATTTATGTTGTGTACATGTATGTATGATACACACACCACACTTTCTAAGGCTATATATTCATGTTGTGAACTAGTGCTCTAGTCCTTTAGTGTTTGTTTGGTTTTTTTTTTGGTTTTTTTTTGAGGGGGTAAAATAATGTTCCCTGTGGTGGAAACACACTGAGTTCCATCTATGTATTAAATGCATGTCATGTGTGTGTGTGTAAAGTTATATATTCATGTTGTGAACTACTTCGTGTAGTGGCTGATGACTCTGTTGGCTGACAGAGGTTTGGGCTGTCCCATATTAACACCTGACGACAATGACAAACTTTCTACCTGCAGACATATGTGCACAGCTCAGCCTCATACTGTATATGTATAGTGCTGAGTATCTGCATCTATAGGCTTTCTGTCCGTCTTCAGGACGTCAGAGAGTACGCACGGATCCTCCGCTCTTCGATTGGCCGCCGCTGCTCCGCCCTCCTCCTAGGTGACCTGTGGGGACTTTTCGGGCGGAGCTGAGGAGGAGAGGTTTATATTGGGGAGCCGCACAGCGGACCGAGCTGGGTGTCTGTGAGACGGGCAGGGACACACGGAGGGAGTCCGCCGATTGAAGAACACCTTAACGGGACATAAATTATCACCATGCCTTCTAATAAAGACGACGGCGGCTGGAAGCAGTTCGTGTGGAACTCGGAGAAGGGGGAGTTGATGGGTCGAACCGGGAGCAGCTGGTGTGAGTATACATGTCTGTGAAGTGCCCGACACACCGCCGGTTCCTCGCGGTCAGTCGGTATGCGCGCGCTCTCGGCTGGAGGAGCGCGCCCTGTTCGCCTCGTGTTTCTGACCACCTGTTTGATTTGACTGCTGCATTCATGCTCAAACCGGCATTACTGCGACATTCTGACAAGTTTGACTGGTTGCTATGACGACGACTCAGACTTCCCAATACTGTCCATAATGTGTTGGCTTTAGTTGTGGCAAATAGCTTGAAAAAAGGGCGCTGAAATATGTCTTTTTTTGTAGTTGTAACGGAATTCCTCCAACTTCTAATTGTCCATGCAGAGAGCGTAGAGCTGCGGTGCGGTGCGGTAGAGCGGCGCGGTGAGAGCGGTGCGGTGGAAAGCTGACTAATGATTGGACCTTTCTGTGTCCACATTTGTTGTCGGGGAAACGTCAAGTTGTCTTGTAGCAATTTTGGACTGGGCCGTCAAAGGGTTAAAAATGCATCACGGTCCAAGGTGAGTCAAGGTGACAGGGCCTGCTCGGAAACGGCGAGAGGACTATCGATCCGTGTCGGGTTCCTGTGATCAGATGTCACTGTAATCTACTGAACAATACAACTGATTAACTTGTTCGACCTTTCTTCTCCTGTTTCTGTGGCGGCGGGCGGCACTGCGCATGTCCTTGTTTCTGCTCTCAATGTCACACAGACAGCAGCTCTGTCTGGACTCTAACACCTGGGTACAAACCCTGTCTCAGTGACATGATGTCTCTCAGCCTGGCTGTGGGAGAAGCACAGGGGCTCAGATTTGTCCTTCTGAGGTCATCTGAAAAATGCTGATGCATTTGGGAAGTGTGCCATGCGCAGTGCTGTGCTGAAGGTTGTGATGAAAGGACATCAGGTAGAAACACAAGTTGTTAAAATGATGTGCTTTTCAGCCCTGCAACTATTATTTTCATTGTTGATTAATCTAATTGTTATTTTCACATTTAATTGTTTAGTGTCTAATGAACCCACAGTGATGTCTTCAAATGTCCATCCAATAGTCCACAACCCAAAGACTCTTCATTAACTGTCATAAATCACAAAGAAAAGCAGCAAATCCTCACATTTAAGAAGTTGGAGGCAGCAAACATTTCACATTTTTACTAGGAAAATTACTGAAATGATTAAGAGATTATCAAAATATTTAATCAATTAGTCAATTGACTAATTGATTAAAGGGATAGTTTGGATTTGCCTACAGTCAGCACACTCCCAGTTTGGAGAAGCAGCAGGAGTACCAGTGTTAGAGGCTGAGCAGTGTCCTGCTGTGGACAGGGTGTATGAAAAATTTAAAAAGGTCCGCCTAAAAAAATCAGTAGCGGCTTTGAATATTTTCACCACTTTACTTTGCCACCAGGCAGTTTTTTTTTTTAAACAGGAAACTGTTGTTATATAACCCAAACATCACTCTCTCCAAACCAACCAAACTCCACAGGCGAAAGCAGTCAATTTAACCTCACACACAGCAGTTGATGGTCCACTGCTGCCTCGATCTGTTAGTTAGCTTGCGTGAATGCGTGACTTAAGTGTTTTTAAAAGGTTAGTTCAGATTCACCAAAATCACACAATAATACAAATAAGCTCACTAATCGAGGCAGCAGGAGACCAGCAACGCCCATGTTCTGTGAGGCAAAATCATTGATTTCGCCTGTGGAGTTTGGTTGGCTTGGAGAGAACAATATCTGGATTATGTAACTGCAGTTTCCTGTCAGAAACACCTTCTAACAGCAAGGCAAAGTTGTGAAAATACTCCAAATATAATGTACTCTTAAACTGACAATGTTTTTTGTTTTTTAAAGTACGATTTTAGGACCTTTTTAAGTGGCTAAAATAACTTTTGTTGCTGTTACTCATGTGTAACTGAGATAAGGTGAAACCGATATGTGGGAATGTCAGGTCTTTAATGCCCAGAGGACAGGATCTTTGTATGTCCTTCTAAACTAACAAGCTCAAGTGTTGTGTATTAATTGCTTCAAGCTGTTGTGACCTTTTGACATTGCTTCATGCAGCAAAAAGACTCACTGGATGAGCGAACAGCTTGCTAGCTGCAAGGTTAACCTCAGCCGTGCTTTATTTATTGCTCAGCAGCTCAGATAATGGGATTGTAACAGCGTGTTATCTGTAATTCTCCTGCATCTTCATGCTGAACATGTATGACAGCGAGGAGTCAGGAGTAGATTGGGTAATGACCACCCTGTACGCACTAGACAGGCTTCACAGTTGACTTCCTGTAAATCTGTAAAGACAGTGTGGGATTGTTGTATTATGAATACTGGCTTTGTAGTTCTCACATTCAGAGTGGAGACATCCACTCTATTAGCATGGTGGTGTCTGACAGACAGACGTCCTTGGAGCTGGAGCAGCAGGATGAAAGACTACTTTATGTTGAAGAGACTTGAATTTTGTGGACAATGTGTTTCTGCTCAGATATACAAGGAATAAACTGATCGCTAACTATTTTCATTTTGAGTCAAAATGTCTCTCAAATCTGAATATTTTCTGGTTTCTTAAGTCCTCTGTCAGTAAACTGAATTAGAATGGCAACAGTTAATCTATTAATCGATTATTAAATAAATTGCTAACAATTCTGATAATCGATTTAACAATTTGACTAAAGAAAAAAAGCCCCAAAAGTTATTTTTGGGTTTCTTTACTCTGACATTAAACTGAATATCTTTGGGCTGTGGACAAAACAAGTCACAGTGATCAACATTTTTCACCATTTCCTTGCAATTTTATGGACCAAACAACTATTCGATTAATCGAGAAAATTGTCGACAGATCAATCGATAATTAAAGTAATAGTTGGAGCACTAATGTAGGTTTAAGCACAGAACTACAGAAGTATTCACCCCTTTATAAAGTGTAGTTTCAGTAGAGGCCTCCTTGGCAGCAGTTATAACCTTGAGTCTGTATCAGCTTTGCTCATCAGCACACTGCAGTGTCCCCTCGGTTTGTCTCCGCGCTCTATTCAAGCTCCGTCAAATTACATGAAGAAGAAGTCCTGCTACAATCACTGGAGTGGGTTAATCCTGTGTCTGGACCCTGGTTGTCCCTGGACTGAACTTTGCGGTTGAAGCTCTTCCTGTGTGGTTCTGCTTTTTGTGCTGGAAGTTTTCCTTTGTATTTTGCTGCACTTGCTTGCAGACTAAGTTCCACACACAAGCAGATTTAATGCTGGAGATCAGGGCTGACAGATTTAGAAAAAAATATCTAATTGGGATTGTTTGTGGGTTTGTTTTTTTTAAGTCTGTAGAATCTGAAGGAGAGGACATCTCTGCCTCAATCCTTTAAGTTTAAGTCAAGTTTTTTGACTTACTTTGTCGTTTTTGACTTTGTCGCTCAGTCTCCTGTGTGCTTTCTGGCCAACACAAGTTGAGATGTTTTGTGAGATTTTTTTTTTGTTCACAGCAGTTTTCTCTTTGCTGCCACACAACTGGAATGAATGAACATAAAATACATTTTCCTCCCTCCTTTCTCACTTCTCCTCTATTAATTCATATAATGTTATTATACTCTGTATAATATAAAATCACAATAACTTCCCACAGTCAGTCACAAACAAATATTAATATATGAACAATTGTAGCAGATTTATTTACACCCCAAATGAAATAAGTGATGGTGATGATCACAGTTACTGTCCGCTGTATAGTTTTCTTCCACTGCAGCTTGTCAGCAGGTTGGACACGTACTGTCCACCTGAGGGTCTTCCCTCACGTGATGGCTTGTTTGTTACTGTAAACACACACTTTGTTTGTCCATTAACAGCCCAACTTGGGATCACCCGTCTGTCACACCTTCAGTACAGACAGGTGAACTCCAGCTTTTTATGTCCCTTCTGAAACAACTGACAGTGTCAGTGGGGACTGACGGAGCTGAACAGTGAGGCAGCTGTAGGCGGTCAGTTATCTTTTACACTTGTTTTGAGTTTGATGTTAGTTTTTGTCCAGTCGCAGCGTTACTCCACAGTTGTGTAATTGCTGTTATCAGTAGTTGCTCAATAGTAACGCAGGTCTTGTAAAGTTTACCTGTTTTTACAGAATGAATAGCTCAGTGAGAACAAGTGAGCTGTGCAGTGTGGTGGTGCCTGGGGGCTTATTGTACTTGTAGTTTTTACTGCAAAATCTGTTACATAAGTAACTTATTCCAAGCTAACTGAAATTTAAAAATGGATATAATAAGTAGAGTCTGACTGATACTAACTTGAGTTATTTTTTAAAACTACTAGTTATCAAAAACTTATGATACAATAATATCAATAGTAAAAAGTCCATGGTAGGATATCTTTTGCTATATTAAAAATAATGCCTGGAAAATGTCCTTTATTAAACAATAAATCTGATCAAATTTGTTTTTTCTTTTAACTGCTTTAATAAAATCGTATTCAACCAATGACATCAGTTTGTGTAAAAACTTGCATGGATTGTCTTTGCAATGGATGTCTGAATTATGAACATACAGTTTTAAAACAAAAACAATGCTGCATACGACGTACAATATTGAGACATTTTTTTCTTTGCGATAATGTGATATTTAATATATTGTGACCTCTCTGTTTGACCTTCTGTCTCTCTCTGTACAGCTCGACTGACACGTTCTTTCTTTTTCTTCTCCCCCGCAGTCAAAATTCTGTTGTTCTATGTCATTTTCTACGGATGCCTGGCTGGGATCTTCATCGGCACCATCCAGGCCTTGCTGCTCACCCTGAGCCCCTACAAGCCCACCTGGCAGGACAGAGTCGCACCCCCTGGTAAGAAGTGACACCCACTTCCCATCTGTCAGGATGCTGGCATGCAGGTGTGCCTCTTGAGTCCAAAGGTCGTCTGTAGACGCGACGAAAGAAAGCCAGAACAAACACGCTGCTTAGTAACGGTCAAACCAAGCAGCCAGTGGGGTCACGCTCAGGACGGGATTTTAATATTTCCTAAATACAAATGGCAGCTTCCTGAATGAGTGTGTAGGAGGAGCTTCTCTGATTTCAGATGATGCTGACTCAGTAAATCACGGGCTGCCTCCTCAGTGACCTTGTTGACATGGCAGGATTGTTTTTCACGTCAGTCCCAGGCTGAATGCATGTGTGTAACATTGTGGTCAAGTGACTGAGTGAAGTGAGTATTATTTTGTATGATGTAGAGCTCCAAACAGGGTTAGATCTGTCTGTGGAGATAAATACACAAGTGACACAATGTGTTTTTGCAGAACACCTAAACAGACCCCACCAAAAATACTTATTTAATATTTTTTTACGACAAAGTCAGAATGATGCACTCATGTACAGTCAAATTGATTCTTTATTCGTTCTTCTATCCCCATCACTTGTTAGCTTGTGAACACGGGTCTGTAGTTTCTCTCATGGTGAATTCAGCAGTGATACATTTAAGAGAACAATCTTGAGTTGATGAAGATTATGTGATATTATCAAAAGCCCCAGAACAGCTACTAAATGGACCCTTTAGTCAGGTCAAGAATGAACAGTTATTAAAAGTGCAGCAACATTTTTTGCTGACTCCAGATATCAAAGCTGTAAGCGGAATGCAGAAGATAACGTGGCCAGAGCCTGACCAGGCAGCTGCCCGCCTACTGCATGTCCGCCCCGTCCGCAGCTGTCCATGTACGCATCTTTTTGGGAGTATATTCAGGCTGTCAGATTCTGCGTCCGGGTCCACAGCTGCCTGTACCCGTCACACCCGACATCTTCGATGAGCAAATGGGCGACACGACATAGTGGAATTGGATTTCACCTCAGACAACAAGCAAGGAGCACTCACTCTGCAGATACTCTGTTCCCTGAAATACACTGCACACTGCCTGACAAAAAAACAAAACAAAAAGACACCGCTCAACTTGAGGAATCCACCTCTTCCTAACGTACAATAAGCAAGCGAACTTTAGCAGAGGGTGAAAAATTGTCCAGATATAATCTGAGCGATGTGCAGCGGGGCAGCTTGTGATTTCTCCCGATGGAGATGAATAAGTTTTTTTTATTCAAACAATGTAATATTCTAAAGTCAGCCTTAAAAATCCTTTTTCCTTCCTTGTCCTATTAAGGATATATCCATAAAAATAGTGCTGTAGAACAGCGTTTCCTGGTCCCACTGCCCTGCATGTTTAAGGTGTTTCTCTGCTCCAACACACCTTATTCACATGATCAGCTCGTCATCAAGCCTCTGCAGAAGCCTCATAACAACTTGATCATTTGAATCAGGTGTGTTGGAGCAGGGAAACATCTAAAACATGGAGGACAGTGAGCCCTGAGGGACCAGGATTGAGAAACACTGCCGTAGATCATATAAAAGTTGCCACTTTTTTGAAACTTTGCTCAAATAGAACCAGGGTGAACGTTTTTTCCAAACAAGCAGCACGTCTCAGCCTCTTCACTGAGGCACAGAGCAGGTCTGGACATCTTCATTGGAAAAACCGAAACAATGTGGCATTCGCTCACCCGCTCGTTTGCGTTGCTTCCAGTTAGGAGGCCATGTGAGGGGTCTCGCACTGTTGATTTGAATCTTCAACTTCCAGGGGGCAGCCCTACTGAAATGATACACAATGAAGTAGGGATGTAAAGATACCAAAAACTCAAGGTACGATAATACACACCAAAATAGGATATTTGTCACAATATTACAAATTTGTTTCCTTTTCATAAAATAAAAGTAGCAGAGGTGACCTAAGCATTCCCAAAAACTTTGCAACAAATGTCTGAAGTTAGAGCCACAACAATTAATCGATAATTTATCTGGTTTCTTTATTCCTTTATGACAGGAAGCTGAATATCTTTGAGTTGTGGGCAAAACATTTGATGATGTCAGCTTGACATTGAGACATTGATAAGAAGACATTGATACATTCTAAACTTATTTTTTATGGATATATTTACATCCCTGTAATTAGGTGATTTCTAAGTATAATTAAGATGTTATAGAGATTGGATTTTAGAAATACTACAAATTCCTGATCACATTGTCGACCCTACTTCATACTGACAAACCCTGAGGTGATATGATGTTTACATGCCACAGTGTTGATAGGACTTATCAACATTTCTGACACTACACAAACATAAACAGTTTTATCTAAATCTGATAATAACTGCAGCTGTAGACGTGTTCTGCCTCTGTGATACGTTTCTTTCTGAAAGTCAACACACGCTGTATGTTCAGAGTCGGTACGTGTGCTCACCATGACCACAGGTAACATGGCTGCAGATTGTTTTGGAAATGAACTCTTCCTATATCTTCCTGTCCCGGTCCCAGTGCAGACACGGCACTGACGGCAGCCCTCCCCTGTGTACACACCACAGCCCGGTTTCCATGGAGGAGAAGGCCAGCTGGGGTTTATCAGGCCAAACTGAGCATGTGCAGAGTACAGTCAACTGGGCAACCGTTGAGTTGACGGGACGGCGGCCTTTGGCAGCCAGCTACTGTGTGACTGCTGTTTGAGTCAGTGTGTGGTGGGGCCACAGTGAACCAGTGGAGGATAAACAGGAGGCGTATCAGTGTTCATTTGAGGTCATCCAAACACACTGTCACAGGGAAATCTGCTGTCAATGACCGGATCTCTGCCCAGCTGATTACAGCTGACACAGTGTTCCAAACATGCAGCTGATGGATGAAGTTAAAGCAACGCACCTCAAGAGTCTGAATGTTACTGCGCTAAAGGACCAGTCTGACATTTAAAGACCCACTTATTTCAGTCATATGAGATCTATCACTTTCATCTGAGTCCAGTACAGAGACACTGCAGAACCGGACCATATTCAGCCTGTTCAGCTAATCTTAGCACAAAGACTGGAAGCAGGAGGAAACAGTATCTGTATCCAGGATGCACAGCACAGACATGACAGTGATACTGATATCTCATCCAAAGTGCAGAAGTTGACAAAAACGTGTATTTCTAACATAGTCAGTGTTCCTGAATGTGTCCGCTCTGAGACATCTAAAGTCAAATGTCTTAATTTTCAGTCTTTCAAAACGTCTCTTGTTCAAAATATGAGGGTTCTAAGATTTTGTTTCTCGCAATCGTCTTTTGAGAAATAAATAAGATTCTTATTTTGAGTTCACTCAAGTCTCATCTGTTTCTCCTAAAAGGAGCGAAACAAAAGAAAAAGCAGGAGATATTTTGCTGAGCTCAGCGGTCTCTTAGAGGTTCCTCCTTGACCGTACGGAGCAACAAGACTTACATTTGACCACTGAAACAAATTTAAGATCTTACAACCAAGTTTTCTTTTAGATGTCACTCTTATCTCAAGAGCTGATTATTTAAGACAAATTTAAGATCAGTGCAAGTGACACAAAAAATAACATTTTAAGATCTTCAGTTGGGCTGAAATTAGTCCCGGGCTGAGACGAGACAAAGGATAATTCTCAGGAGCCGAATTTAAGAAGTATGAGAACAGACAAAGTGTATCTCCAGCTCAGACAAGCTTGCTGGGGGTGCATTCCAATCAGATTGTAGCTCATTTGTAAACAGATTTATTTCACTTACCCACAGATTGGTCGTGGCTTCATAAATTCTTCATTAGTTTTATCTGAGACCTTGGGTTTTTAATCTTTGGGTTTGGTCCCGTAAGGTATCGAGGATTTTCAAATCAAAAGGCTCAAGTCCAAGTGAAGTTTTGACTCAATGGTGTTAAAAGTCCGAAGTCCTCTAATTTGTGACTCGTGTCTACACCTGTGCAACATAGTATTAGTGTTGATGACAAGCGGCTGATGTGTTGTCCCCTGCAGGCCTTTCACACACCCCTCGATCAGAGAAATCTGAAGTTGCCTACAGCCTGACCGACGTGGAGACGTACCTGCCTTACACCAAGGCCTTGAGGGAGTTCCTGGCCAAGTATGATGAAGAACACCAGAGGGACCAGATGAGGTTCGAGGACTGTGGAGGTAGGTTTTACTTTGACGTCTCATTGGATCTTCAACAAACTGAAAAGCTACATAGAGTGCCAGCCATGACACCACTGTTCATGAGTCCTAATCCAAGTTATTCCTTCACTCAACCTTCCAGAGGAGCCTGGAGAGTACAAGAACCGGGGTGACTTGGAGAGTGACATGGGCGTCAGGAAGGCCTGTCGTTTCTCCAGGAACGTGCTGGGACCCTGCTCCGGTCTCACAGACCCTGACTTTGGTTTCAAGGAGGGCAAGCCCTGTCTGATTGTAAAGCTCAACAGGATTGTCAACTTCCGCCCAAGGGTAATTTCAAATAATCTGTTTTATTTTCCCTAAATACCACCTGAGGTGAGCGACTCACTCTGCCAGTGTAACTTTATGCGCAAGCCTCTTCCATTTCCACCTGGTGTTTACCTGTCTACTCTGGATCATGACATCTGATTGATCACAGGCTTCTGCCCACATTATCATCAGATCTCAATATGCAAGTTAAGGTTCGGAAGTGCAGAGTTCAACATCAAACATGGCCACCGCACTGCCACTGCATGCTGCAGGCCTTTGCCAACACAATGTTACAGCTCCACAAACATCCAGATACGTTTACACCTTTTATTTCAACATTGTATGAAAACAGCGAACAGCACTCGGCACAGGCTAGTTACAGATATGTTGGGGTTACCGAAGTCTGGGTTCACTGAGCCTCCTCAAATTGTTAATGCAGTCCTTACAAAAGAAGCAGATATGAAACATAGGAACCGCAATGACAATGTAGAAGTGAGTGGAAGCAGTTTAAGTGGCTAGAATCGGACACATCTAAGGACGTAATGTACTGCGGGGTGCGCCACCAGTTTCCTAAACTAGTCAAGAAGACAAGCTTATTTTTTATTGGAAACTGTGCCCTCAGGAAACACTACATCACAAGTTTGTGGTAAAGGTGGAAAACACAAGTGTCGGAGTTAAGAAGGCTGTGTTAAGTTGTGTTAAATTGTTTTTTCTGTAGTGTTTTTACACAAGTTTACATTTGGGCTACCAAAGATGTACTTTGGCAAACAAATTTAGGGCCTTGGTGGCCAACGGTGCCATGTTTTTAAATATTATGGACCCTGCAATGCTTGCAGACTTGTCAGCTGACATGGCGTGTCTCAGGTCAGGGGAAGTGATGTCCTCAAGGCGACGGCTACATGACGGCCATAGTCCACGTTATACATTACTTAAACTTAAAGGTCATCAGAGCCAGTGAAGAAGCACCAGTGCTAGCTCAGCTACCCCTGAGTCATGTGACCCTCGTCTTACACATTGTAGCAATGTTGCTGTAAAGGCTCGATTTTAAGTTTCCTCTGTAGCTTGAGACAACGGGAGGCGACAGAGTCACATGACCTTTTAATTTCGTGGTTTGAGTGTTGTTTTTTCAGATCGTGTCCAAACTGTACAGGTGTCATTTACACCTGCTCAGATCTGATCACCTTCAGTCGGTGGTCTGGCTCATCCAGTCACATTAGGTTGTGCATGCGTCTACCTCTGTTATTAACATGTTGTTTAGAGAACCAGATACAGATCACATGTCAGCACCAGGTAGAGATGGGATCTCTGTATGAAAAACAAAGTAGTCTCTCTGGACCTACCTGTCCACCTCTAACTTGTCTTTTTGTTCAGCCTCCTACCTCCAATGAAAGTATCCCTGAAGAGGCTCAACCCAAGGTGCAGCCCAACATCATCCCTCTCTACTGCACCAACAAGGTACACGCCTCTCTCTTTTCTCTTCTTTTTTTCAGTTAACACTGCCGCATCTCAAGTTAATGACTTAACTATCACAGAACAAATGTTAGCATCTCAAAATAATGACTTGTATTTCAAGATGAGGTAGAATCTCAAGATAATGAGTTAGTATCACAAAAGAATGACTTAGAACCTCAAAATAATGATTTAGTGTCACAAGATAATGACTTAGTACCTCAAAATAATAAGTTAGTATCTCTAATGACTAAGTATCTAAATAATGGCTCAGTATCTCAAAATAATGACTTAGTAGCTCAAGATAATCTTATATTATTATATTATTTTAAAACGATGACCCAGGATCCTTAAAGTATCTCAAGAAAATGACGTAGTATCCAAGGTAATGATGCAGTATCTGAAGATAACAACTCAATATCTCTAAGTAATAAGATAGTATCTTAAAACATTGACTCAGTATCTCAGAATAATGATGTGTACCAGTGCTGTGAAACATTTCTGCTTGCTCTGTAGTTTATTCAGTCCATACGTGTCTGTTTTCGTCCCCCAGAAAGAGGAGGATGCTGGTAAAATCGGAGAGATTAAGTACTGGGGCATCGGCGGCGGCTTCCCCCTGCAGTATTACCCCTACTACGGCAAGCTGCTGCACCCTCAGTACCTGCAGCCGCTGGTGGCGCTGCAGTTCACCAACCTGACCCAGAACACTGAATTGCGCATTGAGTGCAAAGTGTACGGAGAGAACATCGACTACAGCGACAAGGACCGCTACCAGGGACGCTTTGACATCAAGATCCAGGTTAACAATTTATGACCGGCATCAGGACCGTAGCACTTTCCCTGACCGCCTCTTCCCCTCCCATGCCCCCTTTGTCCTTAAATGAATACCAATCTAATGTAGGAGATGATAAGTGCGGGGGTTAGGCTGTAGCGGTTAAGTCAATCACAACTAGTCTTGAATGAATAAATGAAAGAAAAAACCCGACAGTGGACTGATGGTGTCATCAGTCCGCTTTCATCACTAGCTTCTACACTTCTGTCTAGCGTTAGAATGTAATTTAGAGGAAAAGTAGCAATAGGCCTAATAAAAAATATTTATTCTGCTGTAAATGAGACTTTTCCACAAGCCATGGGACATTGTTCATCGATGACTGTAAAGTAAAATTCCATCTCTGATGTGTAGCGAGCCGTGTTTGTCCCCTCTGCATATCGCTGCCTCGTGTGGTTTCAGTAGATATTTTTGGAGTGTGCAGTAGTCGCAAAATCTGGTCCTCGCAAACCACGCTGTTCCTCATTTCTCTTCTGCCAGCAAGCTTTAGCAGTTCTAGGCATGTGTGTGTGTGCGTCAGACACGAACACGCACACACTGCCGCTTACTTAACGATTGAATAAACGGTTTGACACGGTACACTCTTCTGATCTGTGTAAGGAAAAGGCTGCACTCCAGGGAACTTCTTTCCTCTTTTTATTTGTCTTTTACATCTGATCACGGGAGACTCTTTTTACTTTGCCTTTTTTTTCTCTTTTTGTGCTTTGTTAAATCACTTAAATGTGTGACGGGGTTTTATTACTTGGTTTCATGCCTTTTACTTTTGATTTTGCCTTGAATGTAGTCGACTGACTCGTGTGTCCAGCCTGTTAGACACTGGCCTGCTGTAAGTGCGACGGTGCTAACTGGAGTTTTTAAAGAAGGAAGTTGTTTTTTTTGTTTGTTTGTTTTTTCTGGATTCATCACAGCACTGTGGTGTAGCTCTCTGAATGTTTTAGCCATTAAACATGGTGGAAGAATTTTATATTTATGCAGTTGTACATTTTGTTTCTTTGCAGAATATTGTAATGTATAAATGCAATACCAAAGTGACGAGTTGAAGAGAGTCTTTATCAGAAGCAATGCAGTACTCGTTTTTAGGATCTCATCATGTTAAGTGCTAAAGTCAATGTCTCGCCTTGCAACCTTTCAATAGTTAACTCTTGATTTGTGTTCTGGCCATGAATGTAGTTAGGTGTACAATGAACAGGTTAATTCCACGATGACCTGATGTTCATGCATTTCAAAAAAAAAGATACGAGTTCTCATAGAGCTCGATGACTTTAGATGACTAATGATGTTGGCTTTAATATTTCCATATGATCTCATGTTGATGTAGAACACTCGACTGGAACTTTAACATCAGTCAGCTGTCCATTAGTTCATCCACCTGTGTCACTGAATCAAAGAGAGAAACAAATAAAATCATAATGGACCTTTCTCTTGTCTTTTCTTTTTCTGTCATGTTGTCATAACCTCCGATTATGATGTGTTTGTCCAAGGCCTTTTCCCAGCATGCACCTGGTTGAGGACAAGGAGTCACACTACTTCAGTCCCTGCTGTTTACTGGATAATACGCCACATTAGAGCTGCAGCTAATGATTATTTTCATCACCGATTAATCTGTCGATTATTTTCTCGATTAATCGATTAGTAGTTTGGTCCACAGAAAGTCAGAAAATGAAGAAAGCTGAAGTTGACATCCTCAAATGTCTTCTTTTGTCCACAGCTCGAAGATGTTCAGTTTACTGTCAGAAAAATATTCACATTTAAGAAGCTGGAATCAGAGAATTTGGACATTTTAGAATTAAAAATAGCTCAAAATGATAAATCAATTATCAAAAATAGTTGGTGATTAAATAAATAATGAATTAATCATTGCAGCTTTATTCCACATTTACTGTCTATAGCAGTGTACTGCTGCTATGCAAGAAAAAGAAAAAATTAGAACACACTTATAACAAGATATTTTTGTATTATACAAACTTATCAGGTTAATAATAGACTTCTTTGCTATAACGACCTTTTATCTTGTTATAACATTAAACATGTTATAATGTAATAACTACATGATGTTTTAACGAGATAAATGGTAACTAAAAGTTTGCTGTAAAGAGGAAAAGTTTGTTCATAATGATGGCCGTAAAATATGTTGTTATAAAGTGAAAAACATGTTATGATGTGAAATGTTAATGTTATAACGTGATAACGTTGTTATGTATGGGATAATGCATAGTGAGAAGGTCAATAATATGAAGTAAATCCCGACAGGATGATGCGGACCCCGATGCGAAGCGTTCAAGCACAGACATGACCTGAGAATTGTCATTTAGCAAATATAATGAGAGGTAACATGAAGTCTGATGAAAAACTCAGTGACTTAAAACCAAAATGTCTGTACCCCAGAGCATTCCCAAAACGTGTGTAAAAGTACCTATGCAGCCCTGCAGGTGTTAAATAAGTACTTTGTACAAAACTTAGGTGAACAGTTTGGTGGTTAGGATTTTTTAAGCTAGTTTAAAGTGATAGTTCACCAGAAAAAGAAAGTTCAATCATTATCTACTCACCCTCATGCTGATTGAAGGTCAGGTTTAGTTTGTTAGTCCACAAAACACTGCTGGAGTTTCACAGGAAAACAGTGTTGCAGAATCTCACAAACAATGGAAGTGAATGGTGACCAGTTTTCAAGTGTGTGGTGTGACAGTATGCAAACAGAATGTCGGGGCTTTATGAGACTTGGATTAAACCAGACAAGCAAGTATGGAGGCGTTTAATGTTTTTATTTCCAGTTGGTTTTTATATTTGAAAACCGGTCACCATTCACTTCCATTGTTTGTGAGATTCTACAACACTGTTTTCCTGTGAAACTCCAGCAGTGCTAAACCTGAACTATCCCTTTAACATCACTCCATATGGTTTTCCATTCTAATTTGGGAGAAATCAAACTACAATCATTTTTTGCCAAGTTGTCTGAATCGCAATCAAAGAACTTTGCATTATTTGAGAATACAGCAGTGATACAGTTCCTTTGGTTTTGTTTGTATTGTACAAATGATTTGTAAGGTCACATTTGGGAAGTTCAGAATTCCATGGAAAAACCTGGTAAGTTCTACTGGTCCTGAAGTTCATTGATATGCGAAGACCATTAGTATTAAACAGCTGTCCAACTAGATTTTATTATTTGACCATATTGGATAGACCACTGTCCATCTGCCAAGCAGCAAATTATAACAGTGAAATAGTGGAGTATGACAGTGCCACTTTGTTTTAAAGTTAGTGTGGTTAATCACTAGCTTCCATTTGCAATAATGGGACCAAAATACAGTTTAGCTTGTTTGTGGGGGACTCCTGCAGAAATAAATTCCTGTAATCTGTGTGTATGGACTGAATTTCCTCCCAGAGAGCACCAGGATGTGGAATTTGTGGGGTTCAACCGAGACTTTGTGGTTCACAGTACAAAAGACCAGTAGTAAACTTTAAAACTCCTCCAGCTGTTTTCTCGCTCGGGAGGGTTGTAAGTTTAATCCTTTTGTTCCAGATGAAATTCATCCCAGTACCCAATTTGTGGACTCAAGAGGAAGCACGGAACTGGGAAAATTAATTTGAGGTAATACCAGCGCTGAAATCCTGGCATCAAAAATACAACTCAGTGAAACCCCACAGCAGAGTTCTGAGAACTTGAGAAATGAGGTCAACACAGTTCTGAGTCTGAGTCCAGCTGTACACAGTGTTTCCTCTAAGCAGCCTTGTGACCCAGTGACAAGTAGAGACTCCAGCAGCAGCAGTGCTCTAAAGAAATGTCCTCCTTTTCTCTTCCTCCTCGCCGTCTTCTTGTGTGACCTCGGAGATGAATGAATGAACTGTTGTTGGCTCGGCAGGAGGAGCGGAGTGACTGGACGATTTCTGTTACCGTTCAGTCATTCAGCTCTCAGAGTGCAGCCAGGACCGGGCTGCTGGATCGCTTGCAGACGCATGGCTCTGTAATTACAGGAGGAAGCCACTGTGTAGTCGCTAACAGAGGGATGTTGTTTCAGGCACCAGCAGAGAGCAGGTTTCAAGTCACCAGGAGCCACAGGGGCCAACGGAGCCAGCCAAGCAGGCCAACGGCCGGCCAATCAGCAGCTGCTTGATAATCCAGGTTCTTTTTGTGTTACCTCCACCCAGGAACTCCTGTGTTCAGTCTCATATTCTTCGTTGTGTGATATCTTGGATATATCTCAAAACTAAATCTCAACAGTGTTCCCCTTTTCTGCTTTTTGATTTAGCCTTTTCTGGAGCCTTCTATCACATTTCTTGGTCTTCATCAGGAGAGAGTTTGAAAGGAATGAGTGAATTTTCATACAGAGGAGAATCAGGGCCACAAGAGAGTTTACAGTCAGAATTCTGAGGACAAAGACAGACTGAATTCAGAGTTTTAAGTAACCAAGGAAAAAGGAAGAAGGGAAAACTGAGACAAAAGCACAAACAAGGGTTCCTTTTATTAATAAATTAAGTGCAAAATTAAGTTCACTTCCAATTAAGTAAAGCAAACACAATAAAAGATAACTTAACCTACTAAAACAAATGACATGTCCTTACTAGCCAGGGTGGCTCGCAAGACAC
The DNA here is from genome assembly GCA_027495735.1 of Lutjanus campechanus. Lineage (NCBI taxonomy): Eukaryota > Metazoa > Chordata > Actinopteri > Lutjaniformes > Lutjanidae > Lutjanus > Lutjanus campechanus. Next base: position 10,921 of record JAJHUR010109392.1, on the reverse strand, counting down.
ATAAGACAGCAACAGTGTTGTTGCCAGCTGCAGCTGCTGCCAATCACTGCAGCTACAAGGAGGGGGCGGAGGAGCAGTGCCTGGACACAGGAGAGCACAGAAATCAACACACACACTGTAGCATGTAACATCTGAGAATAAAAGTCAGAATTCAGAGTTTAAAGTCAGAATTCAACAGGACAACAGGAGCAGCAGTCTTTCTTATGGAGCACATGGATGACAACATGAAGAAAATGTCTACATGTGTAAACATATATGAAGAACATGGATAAGAGACGACATAAAGTAACTTTCATAATCTGGTAGAAGAAATAGGTTCCCATACATCTGAATGGTATTTTTTGTAACCTGTTTTTAGGGCCCTAATGGTGTAATTAAGATTTTTAATTTTGCCAAGATCAACTAATTTGCCATGGGAATTCTTTGGCAGCCATCTTTAATTAATCTTCTCAGACTTTCATTCCATATTGTTACTTTTATTCCATTTTTTTTATTACCATCCATTTAATAACCCTGTAACTAATATAAGTAAATAAACTTGTTTGATTTGGTTGTTGCAGCAAACTATTGAGAAACGAAACAGCAAAAGTTACATTGGTATGAGCCTAGTCGCTTCAAATAAAGACGAAAGCTGTACCATGTCGAAACATTTCCACTGGATTCCTGGTTATATTATGTGAAAAACTGGGCTCATTTGTCTTCATATGTTGTCTGGTTCAGGAGAAATTCAAGAAATTCTTGACTAGACACCAGGATCTTAAAAAACAGGTCACAAAAAATACCATGTGGATGAGAAACTACTTTTCCCACCAGGTGAAGGAACCTTTATAAATCCAGCAGTGATCTGTGTGATGAACCGAACAGTCTGAGGCTGCACTGGAACATAACACTGGGATGTTCCATACATATTCTAAATCTGTATGTGATGAGCTCTGCATCATATTTAAATGAATCTGTCCCCATGTAACAACAGCTATTTTGAGGCAGAGGTGTGAGTGTGCTGCCACAGAGAACATACGGATTACATGTGCCTATAAAAGTCTCCAACCATCCATGATCCTGGAGAGGAGGAGGACAAAATGGATGGATGGGTAAATACAGAATGTCCCTGAAGAGGACTGTTTGTAAAGATAAAGACAGTGTGGACAGAGAGGTGGAGAGACAAGCAGGGAGTCTGTTCACAGGGTTCAGATAACGGTAACGGAGACGTGAGATAGCATCACGCTGTCAGGACACAGTATCTCCAAGTGAACACTGATGAACAACTTCATCCCACCACAGCCACCTCTGACCCCCCGAGAACCCGCCGCTCGGTTATGGATAATTGATCGCGCCCTGACAGAAGACTGCAGCACGTGATTGATTGATTTGACGGGAGTTCAAATAGAGTGGTGTGAAGTCATGACAGGTCACACAGGGCAGCTTCTGTTGTCTGACTGCTTTCACACTGAGACATGTTGGACTAACATTGTTTCACATAGTACAGCTTGAACATGTGTCTCGTTTCATGAGATCAAACTTAAGAATCATGTAGGGTGGAAGTAACTAATTATAAATACTCAAGTAATGTTATTAAGTCATTTTTGGGGGGGGTACTTCTTTGTTTAGAATCTCAAGTCTGTACTTTTATTTGTACCTAAGTATTTGTTACACCATGCAATCACATATGAAGTTACTCTCAAAATCATAATCGAGTACAATCAGGTGATCTGATTGCAAACAGGCCGATGAAAACCAGGACATATGGAGGAAAAGCTAATGAATATTTCATCTACAGTCTAGAAATGACATTAATTGCATCTAGAACCATTTGATGAACAGGGAAACTAAAACTTAAACTGAGAAAAAAAAAATGACAAAAGAATGTCCTCTATTGATAATGAATTAAAAATCAATTGTTCAAAAGTAAGGTTTCAGTTTCAAGGCTTCAGTTTCCAGGGCTCATAATTTCAAGGTAAATAGGTGGTAATTATCAAGTACTATATTTGAAATTTCTCAGACAAATTACCCCCAAATTTCATGGTTAAGTTTGTGATAATTAGTGAAGACCGCATGTTTCTACCTGGAAATTATCCACTGGAATCACACATGCATAGTGTTGTAAACTGTAACTTGACTGATTGGTGGAGACAAACAACTGTGAGGCAGTAGTTCTATTTGTTGACTATGTTTTTTATGACCACTAGGGGCCGCACATGATCAACAACATGACTACGGCTGGAACTTAGGAAATCTCTGCTGGTTGCGTGTGACAGTTGTGGTGGCATTGCAGCAGGTGCTTCACCGCCTGTTGCGCTCTGCTGAGTGACCTCCTCCAGTCGGCCCTTTAATGAGGACAAAATCTTACAGGAAACAATCCAAAGAGTGCAGTGATGGAGGAGTTATTGGTGCCCTGGATGCTCAGCCAAACTCCACCTGCTGGTAGGTCTGAGCAGTGCCTCGGCTCACTCAGCACAGCAGCACACCTGAGATCGCACCTGTGTGGCAAACAACAGACAACAATCCCCACGGCAACAAACCAGGCCCACCACATGTGTAACATGAGTACATTGCACCCACACTCCTGATGACATCACAGCCCCAGTACTCAGGGTGGAAGGTGATTGGAGCAGAGCTGAGAACACACTCATGAAAACACCTGAAACACTGAAGGAAACGTAAACCACTTTTCTTACGACTGAAATGATCAAAAATAAAGATGAATGTGGTGGACTGTGAGGATGTGTCTAATGTTAGCAGGGTTACAGTCACACACTCCATAATCTGATGAGATGGAGGCAGCGAGTAGTCTGACCCCTGTCGCGTTCACGCACTGTCAACCGTCACAAGGTCATCTCTACTGATTACACTTCATCATGTGACACACGCTCACACAGAGAGGGAATGTCCGTCATCTCAGCTCTGATAGCTTTGCTCCCGACTGTCACACTCTGATATCATGCACATGATTGACTGCAGCTGTCTGTGGGAACACACAGTCACACACTCACTGACAAGGGCTCTTTTTATTCTAACTTCACTTCTTTTAAAAAAAAAAAGAAAGAAGAAAACTCAGAACATAAAACTTTTTGTGAAACCACCTTCAGGACAAAGACTTACTCTCTCTTTTTGAGTGTGACCTCTGTGATCGGTGATCAACCTTTTATATGGAACAAAAAGCATCACATACAGGGTTTATGTTGCATCTTTGACAGGTTATGGAAAAAAAATAAACTGCAGTAATTCTATTTTCTTTTCTTTTTCTTTACTCCCATGATTCTTTGTCTTGTGGTCACCCTGCCTCTAGCTGGGTAGACCTTGAGATCTGTGCCCAAACTCGACGGGACCCCAACAGGGCCCAACGGGACCTGAAGGGTTTGTGTCAGGTCAGGCCTAATTTCTCACACGGGCTTACATCAGGTCTGTATTTTATTTGTTTATTTATTTATTTTCATTTTTCTCCCCAATTTAGTCATTGCCAATTTCAGTTCTCTGCATGTATTGTCCCTGTCACTGAACTGCTGGAGAACACGTACTGTTTGCTACATAGATGGAAGCTTGTTAAGAAAAATGTCGGGCTGTAATCAGGTTGGGGCAGAAATATGCTAATGAGGGTCAGGTTTGGGTCGGTTTTGGACCGAATTGTGTCGGGCCTCGACGGGCTCAACTTTACAGCTGGGTACCTGAGTCTGGTGGCTGTTGCTCATATTCATACAAAATGAAGAGGTGGAGGTAACTAATTACAAATAGTCAAATTACTGTAGTGTTTTTGGGTACTTGTACTTTTATGAATAGATTTTGAAGTCAGTACTTGTACTTAAGTATGCATTACACCATGTACTCTTCTTAGTTACTTTTATACTTACTTATATCATAACTGAGTTCTAAGTACAATTTAAATTATCCAAACCTTTCATCTACATATTTGTAACCAATAAGGTGATCTGATCAGAAACAGGCCAATGAGAACAATCACATATGAAATTAACGACGAAAAAATGAAACACTGCAGCAGCACAGTTTTGGAGTAAGGATTTTAATAATTAATCATTAATCAGTTAATTGTTGTTAAAAATTTCACTAAGTAATTCAGAAGTATTAATCAATACTTAATAGTATATAAAATGCATTCATTGCACCTCATGTAACATTGTTTTGTCGACTTAAAAACTTAAAAAATGGCAAAAGAAAAACAGAAAAAACACCAGTACTTTTACTTGTAACTAAGCAATATTTTAGTCATGTAACAGTATTTGTGCACTTCTCTTTTCATCACTGCTAAAATGTCCATTAGATGGTAATCAGCACAAGAAATAAAAGACAAAAGAACAGAACAGTAAATAATTTGGTTATAACTTGTAGTGACACACCTGTACACCAGAGGGCAGCAGTGCTTCCTGTGTAGGAAGGATCTACCTCTACACGTGAGACGCATCTTCAAACCTGTGACCAAACAGGATAGACTCGATCGATCATGTGCTGCGGTCGTCTGCTGAAAGATGTTTCATATATTTGTTGTGTCGCACAATCCTCGTTCAAGATTTAAAATAAAAACATATCACATGACTGCTTCATACAGCAAGTATTGGCATTAGGTGACCATCAACTACTCAACAGTTCTACTACACAGTTCACACCCAGTGAACAAAGGTGATATTTGGAGCACAATTACATGACACTTGCAAACAAGAGGAGAAAAATGAGTCTGATAAAAAGCCTTCAATACGACATGGCTGACAGACCTGTCAGGTATGTTATATTAAAGATTTTTCTCTCCAGATTCTACTCAGTCAGAATTCAGTGTGTGCAACATGTTCCAAAAACATTACATCAGGGCAACAAAAGACTGTGAAAGTTGTGTAATACTAACAAAAAAACACCTGTTTGGAACATTCCACAACATTCAACAACAGTTTGGAAAATTGCAAATAGTCCAACAGTTGAAGAATGTTTCTCAACACAAAACTGCTGCAGGAATTTAGAGATTTCACCATCTACCAATCCATAATATCATTAAAAGATTCAGAGAATCCAGAGAAATCTCTGCACGTTAGGAGCAAGGCCGAAAACCAATATTGAATGTCTGTGACCTTTGACCCCTCGAGGCAAACTTTTCACCCTGTCAGCTGTTTGAGGGCATTTCCCTGTTGACCTTTTTTTTTCTTCCTGAAACTGATCACCTGAATGCACCGTTAGTTTGGTCTCTGCAGAGGCTGGACTGAGCTGATCTGGGCCGCAGCAGGTGTGTGAGGCAGAGGCGGGTGGTGCGGGAGCCGCCATGACTCAGCGGGGGGGCAGCTGACACTGAGGCAGTAATGAATTTAATTGTCAGAGCAGAGCTGACTGTCAGCAGCTTGTTAACACATCAGCAGCTCTGGGAGTTGATAACACATTGATGTCACAGTTTGATCTGCTGATATGAAGAGTTCAGTCCTGATCCTGGACTGTTGATTCATTCTGAAACGTTTGTTCGTTTTAGTTTAAGTATTTCATTCACAGTGTTACTGCTGCCTGGTAGAATGACTGGAGATATTGCACAATTCTAGATTATTGTCCTCTCAGTCTGGTCTAATGCCCCCCTGTTGCTCTCCACAGGTTGCAGTTGTCATTACAACCAACAGAACAGCTGTTTCAGTGTAACTGTTCTTTTCACAGAACAGCAGTAATACTGTTCTATTAAAGCCGTGTTTTCTGAGGAGGAGAGCTTTGGGTCTGTGGCTCCATTCTGTGTTCAGAGATTCAATGAGCCGCGCATCCTGGGAGACGCTGGGGACAGCTGGTCGAATCCAGAGCGGCTCAGCAATTATAAATGCACACGGGGGCAGTGATTATCTGTGGACGACCTCCAGTGTTATGATGTGAGAGCTGCAGCCTGGAGACCGGCTCCAACACATCTGATCCCTGCAGGAGAGACTGCTGACGGAGCAGCTCGGCAGCAGTCATCACACAGAGGGCCCGGTGACACGGGCGGAGATTTTCAGGAGGCGCAGGGTGTTTGGGGACTGCTCCTGGATAAGAACATGTGCATTTACATTTGAGAATAGCCTGAGACTCTTCATGCATTATATTCCATTAGATTTTGGATCACCACCTGTAGCTGAATTTTGTGTTTTCTGCTACATAAATGAAGACATTCCCACTATGAACTGATGCAGGAAAAACAGGGCTGTGAGGGTTACTTTAAAAATGTATTCCAATATAGTTACTAATTACCTGTTAAAAAAAAAAAAAAGTTTTAAAAAAAGTAATGTAACTTGATGACTTTCTGTTAATTTTAGAATACCCCCAATATAAAATCTGATCAAACTGTTTAGTCTAATTATCTAATAGATGTTTGGTCCATAAAATGTTGAAAAATATTGATCAAAGTCCCAGATGACGTCCTCAAATGTCTTGTTTTGTTCACAGCTCAAATATATTCACTTTACTGTCAGAGAGGAGTGAAGAAACCAAATTATATTCACATTTAAGAAGATGAAATCAGAGAATATGGACTTTTATTTAATAAAAAATGATGATCAATTGATTATCAAAATATATGCTGATTAATTTAATAGCTGATTAATAATAGAGGGTTTTATGTTGGTTGTTAGGTTTATTAGTTTGTCCAGCTGTTCCTTCCTTTGTTGTGCGCAATTTATTGATTGATTGATTGATTTACAGACAAAAAATGTTGAGCATTTTTTCAGTAGAGGTCATGATAATGAATTGTCAGCTGTGTGAGCACTGCGCACGGTAGCACATCGTTCTTTATTTCAAACCTGTAATCCTACTAATACATTTTTAACAAATGTATCTCTGATTATGTCTTTTCAATCTGTAACCAACAGAATGCAGTTAGCTTTTTTTTTTTTTGTCTCCAGATTATGTAATCTCGTTACATGTAATCAGTTACTTCTCAAGCCTGATGAAAAATCACCAGAATGCAGGAAATTAAGTGTTTGATGCTAAAAAGCTCAAAAATTTCCTGGTGGAACCCCCCCGACTGAATGTACGGCATTAAATTATTACATTCAGATGACATACATAATACTGTAATAATAATAATGAGAATGATGATCAGGTCAGAGATGTAAATTCAGAGACCCATTCACTCAAACTTGGCCAACTGACCCTTTTCCATGATAGAACAATAACTGACAAAGCTCACCTCTGTCATTAGGTTTTTATTCTGTACTAGACAGATATTTGCTGACTGGACTCTGACAGCAGCCACATTAACAAGTGTTGATCAGTGTGAACTGTGATCCATCGCTTCTCCTCTGTCTGCCCACCAAGAGGCAGCAGCAGATTAACTCTAATCTCATTTACAGAAGCTAATCTGACTGCTGTGTGGCTGCAGTCCAGAATCATCACACACACACACACACACAGGTCATTCCATGTTAACTATGAGAGAGTAAGCGGTTTGATTTGATGTGTGATGACTATTGGTTAGATGGAGATGTGGTCATTTTCCAGGTTGCTCTTACAACAATTTCAATCCTAGAAGATCTGCTAATTTTACTTTACTGATCTGTTTTTGTGAGTTTTTTTTTCCAAAATCATTTCCAAATACTTTCTCAGACATTTTTTGGGAAACAACAATGCAATGTTGTTCAGTTGGCACATTTCTGATCAATATGAATCTGATTGCTTCTAATTACTGTAATTGGTAGACAAGAGAGAGTCTGTAAATCAGAGCAGTTTAGCTAAACAAACAAAAATATCAAATTTGTCCACAGGGAATTAAAAAACTCAACATATATGAAGAATAAAGTTTCCAGTAATAAGTCTGTATGGACTGATGACGTCTAGAACATTTTCATCTGATGAAATGTTTTTTAAAGCCAAAGAAACTGAAGAAAAGCAACACTGAATACACAATACATGGCAAAATATGCTCACCAAAGTTTTTTTTTTTAATGTAGAGACCTTCTGTTTGCAGTTCAGAATAATTTGGGGGTAAAAGTGCACATTTTTTAAAATGTTATTTTAAAGTCTGGAAAGACCCTAACATCAAACATGGCAATAAAGCACTGTGAATCAGATTGAATTGAATTGAATTGAATTGAATTAATACTTGCGCAGGATTGTCAAATAAAACGGTCAAGATCTTTAAAAAACGTTTCTCCAAAACTCAAGCATTTTAATGTAAAGCAAGAAAATTCCATACCAACTGATCAAATCCTGCATCAGGGGGTGATGAAATGAATTCATTGGCAGAAAATATCATATCTATAATAGTTTGATCGGAGCAAACTAAGTTGAGAAAAACTGGTAAAACTAATTTTGGTGAACACGTTATTTATAATATATTTTTAAGTTAGATTTTAAGATTTTGTGTTTAAAATCTTCCAAACTGCCCAAAACTTAACAATCAAAATGACCAACATCAATAGTGGTTTTATGGCACTGAACTGTCCAGACATACTGCAGGTTGTGTGTGTGCAGGTGTAGCAGGATCTGTCTCTGCTCACTGCTTTCAGATTGTTACATCTCATATCTGCATGCTTGAATATATGTTGGCATCATCAGCAAATAAAATAAACAGAACTATTGATTTGCACTATTGCTAATTACAGTGTGTTAAGTGTGAAACTGGTGTAAGCACACTGCAGGACTTTTCTCTGTTCTTTGGTCGACATTAGTCAGAGTGAGAGGAACCAAACGATGAATTTCCCTGTGACGTATTGTGACACTGTGTTTGCACCTCTACCTGACCAGCCGCTGTCACTTTCTCAGTAGTGCGGAGGTTTCCCTGAGCTCCCAGCTGTCGCACACTGAGCTCCGAGTCCGAGCAGCTGAGGGAAGCAGTGCGGGCAGAGCTGAGATTAGCTGGGGCTGCTGGAGGATTGTCCTGCTCCTCTCTGAGAGAGAGCTGGAGGTGGAGTCTGATGTCTCACTTTAGCTTTTCACACACTAAGAGGATTTGCTCAGACTGGAAGAGATATAAATATAGAGGCTCAGACCCCAATCAGTCCTGTTGATCTACCCACTGATAGTAACATATAACATAACTATAAATATATATTAATCAATGCAGGAACATGACATGCCCATAAAAGTATTATTCATTTCAGATTAACTTATCACCAGCACAATCTGCAGTCATAAATTACCTGTCAATATATTATTTAAAGCTTTTATCGAGAAATTCTGCAGCCTCTGTTGCCATGGTAATGTTAATGTTGCTCAGAAGAACTTGCTTGACAAACCTCACATCATACGTCAAGGGCCACACTTGCAGGGTAACTTGACTAAATCTGCTGGGGTCCCTCAGGGTTCTGCTCTTGGTCCCCTTCTTTTTTTCCCCATTTTGATGTAAATTACTTGTACACACCACTTAAGAACAAATCTGTTTGTATGAGTGGTTCTTGCATGAGGCCCATTGATGTG
>JAJHUR010109391.1:2412-27573 GCA_027495735.1 Lutjanus campechanus | reverse complement strand
ACTTTTCACTTGAGTGGTGACAACAATAAAATAAAGCAGCAGGTGAAGATTTTTTAGTTCATGTCTCCTTCTTCCACCTCAGGGACAATTCCTACAAATGTCCTGTACAGATATTGCTGTGTCCTGAGTTTAATCCCTGATCTGTACTCATAAAGACCTGCATTTGGTTTTAAAAGGAGCCACAGTGCTCCTCAATGTTTACTTACTGTGCATTTCTGCAGGTATAGAAGTGGTAGTCAACATAAAAGAAAAAAAAACTTGAAAAAATACATAGCAAATTGGAAATTATGTTAATGTCAGTGTGTCTTGAGGCAGTTGTGGGGTGTTTGCATGAGGGCAAGCTGCGCGATAGATAAGGTTCCAGAAAAGAGGGTTTTCCTCGGCTCTCCAAAGCCCTCAAGACACACAGAGAGATGGCAGAGGAGGAGGAGAGGGAAGGAGAGAGCAGACATGAAAACACTGTTGTTGTGTGTGTTTACTTTCATCTGCCTTTTTTATTCAGCCAAGAAATAAAGTTTCATTTATGCTTCTTTAGTCCCAGTGGTGAACGTGTGGATCCCAGCATGCTAAATAAAGTTAGCTGATGATGTGCAGCCCTTTCTGGGATATAAACATAATAGTTCAACCAACAGAAAGACACTAAAAAGTGAGCTAATAAAAAACATTCAGCCTGCTGACAATTTGATTTGCTTAGAATTTTTCCCATTTGACCCTTGCAAATCCTTTTTGCGGTGCTCTGCATGGGATGGTGACACCAGGCTTGGTGCAACATGCACAAACAAACATAACGTGGCCCTTACGACAGCTGGATAATGACATTTGATAGGGCTATAGCAGCTCATCTCCAAACACACCGTAATCCATAGCATGTACAACCACTGTGAAATGGGATGAATGGGGTACTGTGGCACACTATATCATTCAGGGTAACTGGGTTTGGTGTTGTATAATGGAGGAACTGGATAGAGCCAATGTGGGCCTGATTTGGGCCTGACACAGATATATTGTTTTCCAATGTTTTCCAATTTGCATTGATAACAAGATCATATAATGCAGAAAACTATGCTTGCGGTGGAATCATTGTAGCACAAAGGGAGAACAGTGATGAGGACCAAAGGAGCTCGATGACAGGTGTAAATGCTACATTTCTAACCTGCTCCTATTGACTGGCAGTATTACAATAAACAGCGATTGACTGATACTGAACAATACTGATGTTTATTTAGCTATTTATTTAATTGTAATTTATTCTTTACTGAAATGTTCAGCAATATATAACTTAAATGTTCTGTTCTTTAATATTTTTTTGTTTATAAAGCAGCCTCTTAAGTACCTTCGCATGGTGTTATTTGGGCAAAATGATTGCACAATCCACATAGAAAAGGTCTATTTTCATTCTAGCTCAAAAATTCACTATATCAGTCACTATATATTGGTAATCTGTGAATTTTTACCCTCTCTACTGTGCATGTAGGATGCATCTGACATTTCTACAGCTTTATTGCCAAAGCATGCATCACCTATGACAGATATACACTTTAGGCATTGGAAAACGAAGATATGGGGTTTGGCTAAAAAAAACAGCAGACCTTGAGAGGATCAACAAATGCAGTCGACATCTTTTGAACATGCAGCCAGATCAGCTGGACGCATTGCTGCAGGTGACCATGGAGAGGAGGTGAGCAGCTTCCCACCTGGGACCTAAGGATGCTCCTAGATGTCATAAGTAAATGAAACGGACGAAATGGGACTCAGAGACTGCTGTGACCACACAGAGAGACAGTGTGTAACACATAAGAACAAGGGAGGAGGGCTCTGTGTTTTTACACTGATGATGCTTTGTGTTAAAACCGTCAAAGCTGACAGCAATGTTTCCCCAGATGTTTAATTTTTAATGTGAAGATGCCAACCATATTATCATCATCTTGTTGCTGTTGTTTACTTTCAACCTGATGCAATTTCAAAAAATTCACTGCAGAATGACTTCCTGGGTGTATATAGGTATTTATTTGGTTTAGTTTTTCACCCTATTCCATTCTGAATTCCATCAGTGGTCTGTGTTGTATTTTGTGTATTCTGAAGAAAGTACAACTCTAATTTGTTTCTAATAAGTATCGATCTCAAAATCCGACATCAGCCAGGCTCTAGAACTGGGACTGAGACAGCTGACCTGCCCCACACCTTCCTTAGGGATGGCAGTCATCTCCACACAAAGGTACTCTGAGCTTGTCAGACCATTGTTTTTTGCGCTGTTTGACAAAATGACACAAAATCACGTGCATGTCCGGATTCAATCTGCAATCACACTGAGCAATCAGTAGTGAGTGGCGTTAAAGCCCTGCGGGGAGTAATCTGGGCCATTTCCAAGCAGCATCTCCCACTGCCACGTAAAGAAGGGAAAAAAGCTTTCCGCAGAGGAGCTGAGCTCATTTTGAACACATAATTGTCCTCCTCTTCCCCTACAGCCTCATTACAGTACAATCTGATTACAGGGTGGAAAACAAAGGAAGAGAATGAAAAATACAGTCCACCATCGATGAGGTGGATGCAGGTCTGTTTGTATCTCTGTCAACATCACACCCGACCCTCCCCTGCCCTGTTTAGTGTGACTTTAAGCAAGCCAGGAAAAGTACAGCTCTATAAAAACACAGTTTGTGTTCATTCCAGGTGAAATTGGATGTCACATCCGTTTGGCTTTCACAAACGTAAAAGCATAAATTCTAATCCGTGGTGTCAAAGCTGCCGTAGCTGGAGCAGAGAAGTGGTAGGAACCTCACACGGCCTAACGCGGCTGTGACTGAAGTCAGCCCATTTTCAGTGTATGACAGCAGCAGAATGAGACTGTTTCGGCTCAGTTACCGCGCCAACGATCAGGTCCCCTGCTCCCAATGAGCAGATTTCATTGGCCTCTATTACTGGGTCAGGCTGCATGTGGCGGTGGCTGTGTGTGTTTGACTAGGCAATAAGCCTAGTGTCACTGTCACTTTCATCAGCACAAACTCTCTCCCCTCTCACTCCGTCTCTTGTCTTTTTCTTTGTCTCGCTTTCTCTCAAGGGCAGCCTCGGGAAAACCACTGAACCCTCCAGGAGAGAGGAGGATAGGAAGGAACTGGACTGTACCAACAGGGGAATAGTACGGGGGGCTTATCAAACTTAAAATGAAATGTATAATAAGTTTTCTTGGGTAAACTTTTTTAACTTCAAAATATGAAAACTCTTGTGTAGGCCTGTTGCTTGATTAAGATGCATTCAGAGTTTTAAAGCCTTTTGTAAAAATGAAGACACTGAAGACAAAGTATTACCTGTCAGAAACAAATCATTTGATGGCAAATTCCCTTAAAAGCAGCATGCCAAAGGTCTGTTCACAAATTAGAAAATGTTATTGCAAAGATTATGAAAAAAATTAAAGATACAAGACGTTTTAGAGGAAAACTTTTTTGCTGGCATTGCTGACATGGAGGTTAGCATGGAGGTTAACTGATGTAGAATACACACTTCTATCTATACTTCTTATTGGCCACATTCCTGTGATGATACACACAAATCCAAAACCATGCCTGTAATACAACAAAAGCCATTACATCCCAAATCACACAGCTGAAAAATACTGTGACAGAGGAGAAATAGGCATTGTAATTACTACAGGTCGAAAATCAATCAATCAGCTTAAAAGGCAAAAAGTAATAAAATAAAAATGGAAAAATAGGCAGATTCAAACATTTTATCCTAAAATATATATTTTTTAAATATATCATTGTTCCTCAGCCAATTGTATGTGTTGAATGCTGAAACTTGTGCATAAAATTCAGAAGCCTTGCAAGCCTAAAAGCCTTGCCTTTACATTAGAGAGTCAGATGGAGCTTTTCCATTTGCAGTTTTGGCCATCAAACTGTGCTGTCCTGATTTGCATTTTCATTACCATTTTTAACACGCCTAGCTGTGCTGAATCGCAACCAAGATGGTTCTCCTCTGGAGTGGGGCCAAAGCATGCTGTGACGTGATGTCTCCTTCATGATAAAAGTTTTTCAGTAACAAAATAATGGGGGACTTTTATTGTGAAGAATTTACAGGAAATTATGTGTTATTTCGTCCTTTTACAGATGCTCGACTCAAGATAAACTTGTCTTAAGTTACAAGACATGCCTTCAAGTGGGCAGCCTTGTTGTGATGGAGAAGTAACAGGCTGACGTGCCGAGTCAAACCCAGTCAAACCCAGTCAAGCCAAGCAAGTGTATGGAAAGGGGTGAGGTATATTGCTAGTGACTCAAACAGGCATATTAATAAACTGGGCAACTTTCAGCAGGCAAGAGCACAATGGGCCAAGGCCAACCTGGTGGCTCACTTGGTAAAGCGTGTGTAGAAGCTCAGTCCTCAACAGCAGCCTGGGTTCAATTCCAACCTGCAGTCCTATGCTGCATGTTGTCCTCTCACTCTCTCTACACCCTTCCCTGTCTGTCTCAAACTTTCCTATTAAAAGTAAAGGCACAAAAAGACAGTGGTCAGCCCTCTGTTCTTTAACCTTTTTTGGTTTGCATATATATTTCGAGGTGGTACTCAAGATGGCTTTCATGCCACTGACTCATGAATAGTACAAACTCCAGTCCAGCTAACAGTCCACCTCTGCTCTAAGATACACCACTGAAACCTCTGTGCTGCTGATAAAATAATTCTTCTCAGAATACCTCATTCTATAAGTCTCTTTAAGCAACAGCTCAGAGTATGGAATTTATTTCTCAAGATGTCTATCTCGAGCTTTATCTGAGCTGAGTGAGAGTGAAGTAAGATGCACTCCAGAGGACAGAATGACTCATGAGTGAGGGTTGATAGGTTGCAAGTTCAGCTCTCATGCTGCTGTGTGTCCATGATTTTATGTGATTTATAGAGAGATTGGAAAATAGAGGCTTGTGTTGCAAGTGCATGCATGTGCACCCATATGGCTGCATACGTGCATAAATGCTTGTTTATGAGCAGACAAGTACTGAAGTACTATGCAGCAAGTACTATCCCAGGGACGAACACAGCCCTTAGTGACTGGAGTGAATCTATTACACACACAGACGTAACATAGATTCACACACACAAAAGCACAAGACATGTTTACACATAGCACCCATCTGAATGCTATGAGCAAAGTTGTTTATCCAGCCAGTAAATTGAAAGTTTGAATTGAAAGCTTCTGTGGATCTCCACAGTTTCATAAAATGCATATTATAAATAATTATATGAATTATAAGAAATATAATAATCTTTCCAGTCTAAAGAGAGATATGACTTATCGGTAACACTTTTTTTGAAAGGTTATGCATAAAACTTTCATTGTACTGTCATAACCATGTCATAATACCTGTCATGAACACTTATGACTGTTGTCATTAACTGTACCGCAGTCAATTACCTTTTTTTCATCTTAATGCAAAGTTGACATTGTTTGAGATGTCTTTGTTGCGTTGCAGCTTGACATTATGTTTCAACGTGACATTATACCATCATATGCAGTTGCATATATGACATGTAAGCTGTTTCAACACTGCCCACACACACACACACACACACACACACACAAGTGTGTTATGAATGTTTTCATTGACTCAAATAAAGTGGTCTTGTCATAAATATCTCATTAAGTTTTATTACACTGTCAAATGCTTTTGTAACAGTATGATGAATAATTTCCTTGACTTCAACTAAAGAGGTACCATTTCTCATAAAGATGTCATTAAATGTTATGACAGTGTAATGACAGTCTTACCAAGTTATCTTTACTGATCATTACAAAATACATGTAAAATACATTGTACATAATCACAAAATAAAAGCTGTCCAAAGTCACCACCATTCAACCCTCTTCCTCTCAACTTAAGAGGAACCTGAGTTATAAAGTTTTCAGTCTCCCTGTCATTTTTCAGCTCTCTCCTCTCTTTAACGGTTGTTTTAGGGTGTCACCAGAGTGCCATCAGCAATGAGAATGCATCCAGGCAGACTGTCAGTCTAATAAACCCAGTTATTGCTTCCCTGCTCTCTAAATATGACAAGCGACGCTGAGAAGCTCAACCTTTTCATTGTGCAAAATGTGCCACTTAAATAAACGAGCTGCAGTAATATTTCAAGTGCTTTTCTTATTCCGTCCCATCCCCTCTGATCATCAGTCCTTGTCCGGCTCCATTAGAGCTGTTTCATATCTGAGAATAACAATATCTCAGTCACTGTGCGGCTCACCGCGCTGCCGTAGAGCTAATCAATCTGCGGCTCGTCTCTCCATAGGTGGACTGATCGGCCGGCATTATTCTCCAGTCAATTACCTCCGATGAGAGAGGCAGGAGGAAGAATGACAACGGACGCTGATGAATGCCAGTCAGGGCTCAATTTAGCCATCCAGGGCGCCCTCCCTAAGCTGGCAGTAAGACAATTGGGTCGTCTAATAGGTATTTATATGAGCTCCCCTCCAACGACCAGCTATTTGTTATGGAGAGAGGTTACTGCTGGAATGGACTGTTTACCTTTAATGTGGTAGTTTGCATAAGGACAGAGTGGAAGGCCACAGTGTGTGTGTGTATGATGGATACTTGTGCATGCATGTGTATTTATGCACATCTGAATGCATCTGTATTCCTAATCAATTTAAAATGAAGTAGTCATCTGCTGCCTTTGAGCAATAACAAGCATCTCGTAGCAATCAAACGACCATCAATGGCTATGGCCTGAATCTGAACCGCCTCGTTTGAACTCTTGGTACGTACAAGTAGGTAGTAATAGTTAAACAGCTGGTGAAGGTATTTAACACATCATTGTGCTCTGTGTGCGCGTGTGCAAGAGTGAAGAAGCAGCCAAAAAATGGAAGCTGGCAAGACAAATGTGAGGGTTTAGGGAATGGCAGGCCGCAGACGTGCTCTACTGTCTTATGGGATGATGAGAAAAACACTGCAGCGCTTATTCAAGATGAAAAGAGAAATGGGGAAACAGTGGAAGAAAAGGCAATAGAGAGAAAGAGTATGATCGGGGCAAAAAGAGAAAGATTTAATTTATGGTTCATGACTGACTGAGAAAAAGGAATATTGGGAGAGGAAAGGAAAAGGGAAGGGGTGGAAGATAAACTTACATTCAAGTAGAGCAAGCACAAGTCTGGCACCTGGAAAACAGAGACCAATTCCAAATTTCTGTGCTTTTTGGTCATATTTTCCCAATACATTATGTACCACTTTCTTTGTTTCTCTACAGCGGAGTAAGGCCCAGTAAAGTGAGGGCTGGTTACAGAAAAAAGATGTAATCAGATTACAGACACATTTAGTAAAATGGGGACAGTTTTAAAATCCATTTCAAATTAAAGTATACAATTCCTGGCTTCTATTGAAAAAATGCTTCACTGGGTGAAAATTCTAACACTTTTTTTGTCTTTAAATCAGAAAAGGGGAACGACATCATAGTACAGTGCAAGTTCCGCCTTCCAGCTGTGAAAAATCCAGTTCGCTACCACTATTACTACAGCTACTGAAAATTGTTTAAGGACTGGTGTATGGGTAAAAACACAAGCCTCAGACCAGAAGACGTTTTTGACTGTTACACTTAAGTTTGAGTATTGTATAGTGCGAGTAGCATATTTAACAAAGTACATTTAAAAGAACATAACTACTGCTATTAATCTAAACATGCATTTGTGCTCAACAAAGGAAGGAACAGCTGGAACAAACAATAAGCCCAACAATGAAGATTATCAGCTTAATTATTTCACAATATTTGGCACTGAAGTAATCCAAAAGTAACAGACAGTAATCGATTACGTTACTTTGATATTGCGATACTTGAATTAGGTTACTGACTACATATTTTAACTGTTAATTAAAAACTGTATGGGATTACATTTTTGAAGTAACGCTGCAACGCTATTAACAAATATATAGAAACAAACAGATCCACACACCAATAAGCTCTATTATTATTATTTATGTCTGAAGTCTGAGGAAGAGCCTGTGTGTTCAAACATCACTTATGCCTAAATAATCCTTGTAATAGGAGCTTCTCGGTGGGAGGATCTGTTTATCTCTACACTTTTTTTGATCCAGCACCCATCCAAGTGGACCAAGTCTTTTTCATTGTTTTTCTAGTTAAAGCTACAACAACAATATTGTTGTTGTTAACAGGTTATGAAACAATCTCAATTTATCACTGATGTCTCTATATGATCTACATAAATTAACAAGACCATTCGAAGAGTGGCTATGTCTGTACAGTTATCTGTCTGCCACCGAGTCAAATTCTCCTCGAAAACAGATGAAACGAGCCTGTGTTTACATTTAACCAGGTAAAGTTACAGTAAGTGAAGAGTTAAAAGAAGCAGAAGGAGATCTTTATTTAGATAATTTAATTTTTGACTTTATATTTTTGTGGTCATTATGGTGGAAGCACGACCGCTTTTGTCCACAGGGGCTCTAGAATCACAAAATATTAAACTTCCTTGCAGTAGCTTTAACAAAATTAACTTCAGGACTCTAAACTAAGGAAATACAGTGAAGGGGGTTTCCTGATTGTTTAATATGGTTATAAAATTTCATGGCTCTTAATGTATTGGGGATTTGGCTAAGAGCTCCCATGCATTAGTTGGTGTTTTTCTTTGACTGGTGGTATGAAAAGCTTTTTTGACTTTCTTTTTGCTTTCATTCATAACCAGAACTCACAACTGTTGCATTCCCATGGGAACAAGATTACCAAGTAGTTAGAGTATAGTTCAAGTCCTATAATGATGTGACCTTGTGGCGCAACGGTAGCGCGTCTGACTCCAGATCAGAAGGTTGCGTGTTCAAATCACGTCAGGGTCAAAGCTTTTCACAGTCAGAGCTGACCTGTGTTGAAAAACTAACGCAATCTAACAGGAAGCTGCGTTTGTCTACGCAGTGGCGGCATTTACACCAGAACACAGCAAAAGTGCTTCTGCAAACAGCGGTCTCAGACTGAAACATTAAAAACTGTTCAAATCTGCTGAGTAAAAAGCAAATGTTTCACTTAAGAAATCTGAGCAGCTTTACCTTTCAGACTTTAAATCCGTCCGTCCACTTTGTGTCCATCACTCTGTAAATGAATCCAGCACCATCGTGCCTCACTGAAATCATTTCCTATGAAAGAACAGATGTCTGCATTTTTCTGACCGTCTCCCGTCTTGTTTTTGTCTGCGACACAAGGCTCTTTTGTGCGTCTTTACCCGCTAATTATTTTCACAGTCGTACCTACCTGGCACTAAGGTGTCTACTGTCCTGTAATCCTAATAACAGATGGCTACAACTGTCCAGAGCAGCCCTGTTCCATCAGACAAATTACTGCTTTAGGCTAATGTTCTACACATAGGCAGGTTATTCAGTTACAACACCTAACCTCTGAAATCCTTTTAGTATGCACAAGGCTTCCGCTCAACATTTCTAAGGAGGCTTTGAGAGGCAGGTTTCACGGCCCTAAGCTGGGCTCATATTCCTGCAGTTAATTGGGCCTGACGAGATGTACGTGCCTCCGGACCTTTTTTTTCTCCCTCTTTCTCCACTTCAAGTGTGCAGCTACTTGTGTTTTTCATCTTGTTCTTTTCCCGTGAAGCACTTTTGGGGCACTGAATACACACAGAACCAGGATTCATGGCAATGTAAGAGTTGTACTCTTTGTACTTCCTCTTTTGTCCCCTGTTACTCTTAGATTTCCTCTCCCCCACCTCAGCACCCACCACTAAGAAAAGCCCTTTCCCTGGCCCGACCCTGGGGCAATCACATCCAGCATGTTAACCATTTGACCCTCTGACCCACTAACGCGCTTCCTCTGGTCCACTACAAGGAAATTTGGTTAAAACATGTGTAATAAAATACGAGGATGTTATCTGAACAGTCTGTTTGGTCTTCCTATACTGTGAAAAAGGCTGAGAAAACTCATAATTTCAAGGAAACTGTGTTCACTTTTTGAGATTTGAATCAAACTCTTAAGTACTGACAAAATTTAAAAAGGGTTTCCCCACCTGGAATATTTTCTTCAGGATTTTTCTGCGTGTTTTAATACACTGGGAATGATTTTGAAATGAAAAGCATTCCCAGGCACTATATATGAAATATAGTGGGTGCTCCAGGATGCTATAAGGTCCAGAGAGTTAAAAAAAACAAAAAAAAAAAACTAAATGAATCTTTGTGCTTTAGAAACACAAAAAAATGTATTTTAAAAATTGTTAAAGAAATTCATTTCAGTGATTCACTTGAATAATGAAGTGAATAATGGTTTAGAATTAGATTTTCCAATTGCAACAATTTAATTTTCAAGTACCCAAATAATGACACATCAACTTCACAACTCAATGTGAACAATTTTTGAAATACAGATTTTTTGGGGGGGTTTCTAAAATCCAAAGACTCAAGTTTAGCTAATGAAGAAAAGTAAATTATCACAACACTAGATTATAGGTCGGCTTGTTTTAGTTGATTTCAAAACGTAAGACTTTGACTTAAAACTCAAATTTATTGAAGCTACTTGCCTTGAAATAATGAGTTTCTCAGCCTTTTTCTACAGTGTATGGCATGGCTTTATACACAAGACTACTGATCGTGTGTGAGACAGTGTGTGTGTATCTGGTAGTAAAAAAAAACCCATTACAGAGTGTGTATAGAGCTCATTCACACACCTGGGCCCCATTCAGAGCTGCCCTGCCAAACACCCGTGACGTGCCCCGAACAGAGCGGCATCATGGGAAGTCTAAATTAAGCATAGGGCTGTGACACGGTCAGGGCACGCTGTCAAACACTTGATGTGTTTGGAGAGGAGGAGTGAGAGACAGAGACAGGCAGTGCACACCGATGAGGTAAGTGTGCTCTGCAAATATAATACGACTAAATTAAAACAGGAGCTGAATGAATGAAAACATCAGAGTGCTGTAATTAAAATTACTTAAATAATTAAACTTCTGCAACACTGGTGTTTGACTGACGTGAGCGGGAAAGACACACACTGGTTTCAGCTATTAAAAGAAGCACTAATGTTGGTCAGTGTGTAACAGCACAGAGTGAGGCCATTATAAAGCCATAATTCACTCAACAAAAATACAGACGAAACATTTTTGCTTTTGCTCCCATTTTTCATGAGTTGAAGTAAAAGATGTCAGACTTCTTCTACTGCTTCTCTCAAATTTTGCTGAAAAGTTTGTCAAAATCTATGCCAGTGAGCTCTGCTCCTTTGTCAAGATAATCCATCCATCAGACAGGTGTGGTGTCATGATAATTGTACAGGTGTGCCTTGAATTGGTCACAATAAAAATTGGATGCAATACTGCGGTCATGTGATGCCTACCACAGGGTTGAGCTCCTTAAACTCATCACCACAAATTTTATTGCCTGTGGAGGGCTAACAACATGTGAACAACAACAACTGTTTTCAACATGGAGTAGGATGGGTCATGACGTTTGCCCTCTTGGAAAAAAAATGCGGTAGCCTTATGTGAAATGGTTATAGTTCAGGACCTGATAAATGTCCTTTTTCATGGTAAAACTGCACATTGTAGACTGGTCTATTATTGTGACCAGTCCAAGACACACCTGTGTCATAAACATGCTGTTTAATCAGCATCTCTAACACATTTTGTGTGCACAAAAACAGTCTGAGATCTTTAACTTCTCTTCAGTGTTGCATGTAAATTTCTTGTTGAGTATACAATGCAAAAACATCTTGAAATCTCCTAATCCTGCAGAGCCGTGCCCAAATGTGTTATTCCAACATGTTACACTTTTGAAATTAATTCAATAAATCACAGGAAACTAATGAGAGAGTAAGAAAAGCATATTTCATGACACGTCCAAATAGTTCTTAGTCTGTGGAATAACAGGAGAGAGGGGAGGGATAGCCGTTCCCAGAACTGAAAAGTCCCTGGATCTGGAATATGGGGCGTTCATATTTTCTTAAGAAGGCCTCGGGGATGGCTTTTGAAACCATGCTTGATGTAGGATTTTATTTGGCTTGGAATAAAAGCCCTCCCTAGGGTGCACCTCCTCCTATAGGCTGGTTAACCCCACCTGACACTCACACACACTTAAACACGCACACACACAAAAACGCTAAGTAGGTTATGATTCATTTTCTTTGTCATCGTCTGCCCATAAAACAAAGTCAATTGGAGCGAATGGGGGCTTTCCTCCACTCCTTTTTTAGGCTTTGCACTAAATCATTCATGGCTATTAAATGGTACATGTGTGTATTTAAAATGTAACACTCACACTGGATGTAGACACACACGCGGCCTGTGCTTTTGCATAATGTCATTCAAACTATAACCTGACATTTCCTCTGTATTGTTGCTTTTTAAATGGACCTGTAAATAACTGCGAGCACAATGAGTGGACGGCCGCCGCACGGTTAATGAATTCAATTAGTCAACGTCGGGCCGATTAAGAGGTCTGAAAAGAGGCATTGTCACATCGTAGATAGGAGAGGAGTGTGTGTGTGTGTGTCTGTGTGTGTTAGAGCCAGAATCAATGGCTCTATCAGTCAGCCAGGCCAGGCCTCGCACTCTGGGCCTCTGGCTCTATTCATCACCAAGGGCCGACGCACGGCCAGCTGGTGAATATATGTGCGAGTTTCATTTTGTAGGTGTGTATTTTTTCATGTGTGCAGGAGGCTGTGTGTGTTTGCATACCAGCGGCTCATTAAAACTCTTTGTAGCAACACACTGCACGGCTCAAAGCTGGTAACATTGCCTCTTATCTCAACGGCAAGCTGAACGCTTTGAAACTGTCAAAGGCCTCATAGATGCTTTGTCAATTAAGAGTAACCTTTATGCTGAAGGATTCACATCCCACAAAAGCTTCTTGTCTGCTTTTACACTATGTACAACAATAGAAATTGGAGGCGCGGTACTTGTAGCTGTCAGATGCAGAGTTCAAACAGTGCGGGGTTTTTTTTTTTCCAGCGGGCCCAATGGGGAATCGACCTTTTCACTGAGATGTCTGAGTAAACAAAAAAACAAAAAAAGCAAACAAAACGCCAAGCTAAACTCACACAGTGCATTCACACGGCGATTGCCTGATGAGACGGTGCCAAAAGAGCGCAGACAATAGAGCTCGTCAGCAGCCCTCTAAAGCTGACGGAGCCTCTTCACGAGGGGACGCTAAAAACTAAATGTGTTTGGGGAAGTGGTGCAAAGCGTGCAGGGTGAATTATTGTCTGCAAGGAATTTCCTTTGCTGAGGCAACCTGAAATAAGTTTTGCACAAGTGTTGCAAGAGACGGCATTACAGGCTGAGCTCAGATATGACTGTAATACTGAGGAAAGTTTGCATGAATACATCAGTGAGTCTTGTAAGAATTAGAAAGAGTCTGCTAGCACCTTGTTGGAGTGAGAAAAGAAGCAGACTTTGTTACAGATTCAGAGCTAACAAGGTTTGGGTTATGAGAGAGATGATTCATTTAGGGTGGGAGGTGAAGCTGCTGTGATTGTGTGTGTGTACTGTACCTGTTAAATGTATTTAGCACATGTGAAAGAAACATAACCTCATGATATTTGTCAGTGCTTACTTCAGTGAACATTTATTATAATGAGTTGCAATGGATTTAATTCAGCCTCCCACATGATTTTCTTTTCTTTTTTTATTTTTGTGCACCTGTATATTGTTACCATGGTAGGGGTCATAATTTTCTATCATTAGTGATGATTTTCATTAATATATTCATCAGCCATAATTTCATTATGAGAATAATAAATAATAATATAGATTTCTCATTACTGTCCAATAATTTATCTCAAATACCCTTATAGAGTGGATGTGTGGAAGACATTTCCCACTGGTTGCTATTTTATTCTTGAGGGAGGCTGTCAGTTGTGACTTGAGAGCGTTCATTGATGGTTTCCAGAGAGGATGTTTTTGCTTTCATCTGTTGTCTGTCCTCTCCTCTGACAGCCGCTTCAGTTTGCACTGAGCCAGGAAACTAAAGTCAGAGATGCTCCTTTTGATGGGTCAGCTTGCACCGGAGAGATGAATCAATTCTCTGTGAGTGGACACGAACGGCAGACAGGAAGCGTGCACTTGGTCCGGCCTGAGGGCCCCACTGATGCTACACTATGTTTATCTACACTTCTCCTTTCACCCCCACCTCACAGGCCTGCTCAGGCCCCGGCCCAATCCCTGATTGCATCTGGCTTGTCATCGTCAGCGGGCAGCTCGGCTCCTCGGCTCCTCGGCGGCCCCCGTTGCTCTGATGGAGCAAAGCAGGAGGGCCTCTCTGCGTACGCCCTGTCCCCCACGCCCCACTATTCACCCCTCCTCAGGACAAATTTAATTTGGAGGTGCAGAGGACTGATAAAACCAGGAGACAGCATAAGGGGCAGAGGGAGAGGGAGGTAATTTGATACCTCCTTCTGCCCCCTGTCACCTCCTAGACACGCACACACATGCACACCTCCTCCTCGCCTTTTCCTCCACCCTGCACCCCCGCCCCTCCACTTCCTCCATCCCCAGACAAAGACATCCTTTTTTTTTCTCTGCCATTTTTTTTTCGCTTATCAGATGGATGACAGAAGGAAAAGAGGAGGATGAGCAGCACCACGCTTCTGATGTCAGATACATTACCTGTGGAACTCTGTATCAGGGCTGAATGATAACGTGCAATATACATACACTGGCTCTATTGTCATGTAGAACATTCACTTGTATCAAAAGTGAAATTTAGAATTTCTACTCTCAAAAGGTATAAAATTAGCTTTTTTTTCTATGTAAGTGAAAATGTAATTTTAAGAATTGACAGTTGGTATCTTTTCAGTTGACTTTTATATTTCATTCATTAAAGTTGAGGGAAAATCAATACAGAATAATATTGATATTTTACAAGTCAATGTTGTATCGATACACAAACACCAAGTATCCATCTTTAAAACAAGAAACGTGTAAATAATAATCAATGCTGACGTAGTTAACTTACATTTCTATGAGTTAAAAGTGTCATGTCTACCATTGCAAAATAATGTCCATTAAGCAGTCAATACATCAATACTACTTTGACTTTCATGTCAGGAAATGTAAAGGCCACCTCACTCACAACTTATGTGAACTTGTGTCCACAAAGATTTCCTTTGTGGACATAATTTGTAGTTGAAAAAAGGTCATATTTATGTTGTTGCAATGCTCATCATGTTGCAAAATCACAATATTATATTGTGACTTAAGTACTGTGATAATCTTGAGTAGTGCTGAAACAATTAATCAATTTATCCATAACTGAACAAACATAAAATCATATATGATGGCTAAATATTTGAAGTCATCAACATATTTTCTGGTCCTAGCCTTACAAAAATTACAATTTGCTGCCCTTCTCTGTTTTATGTCATTGTACATTAAATATCTTTGTTCACACGCTGAATATCTTTGGACTGTTGATCAGAGAAAATACACAATTTGATGACATCACAAGTTTGTGTTGGAGATTTTCCACCGTTTTTTTTGACAAGTTATTGGTTAAATAATACATTTTTAAAAGAGCCAAATCGATGAACATTCATTAGTTATGAGCCTGCATGATATGTTAAAAAATATATCAAATTTAAAAATGTAAAAATTTAAAATTTTGTCACATATTGCGATTGATACAGTGATATAATGCATGATTAGTGGGAATGATCATATTTGCATCATAAACTTCATTTTCACTGAAAACAACAAACAACAGACATAATTTTTTTCATCTGGAGAACAAGATTTGAAGGGTTGGACATCCCTACAGCACTTCATTATTTTGTCACATGTTTTTCCTTTATCAAAAATTGCAGCTTCTGCAAATTGGCTATTGCACTATATGGCTATGGCTAACCATATTGCCATTTCTCTAATATATCGATTCACTAATTACTTAGACATTCAGGCATGCTGAATGAACACATGAAGGAAGAATATTGCAGCACCTGGCCACAGTTAACCCCTGAAAGCAATGTCTCTCAGCAGCATCGCCGGCCACTTAACGGCTAAACTAAATGCTTGTTCAGGCTTAAAACTTAAGTCAAGCGGCAACTGAGCGTAAACGGTGGTCCTGGTGGCTCTGTGTGGGGCCGCTACGCTGTGTGAGCGCCCACAGATGTTGGCTATCAGTCTATCTGAGCTGCCTTTATTGAATTAGCCAGAGAGTAGAGCGAGCAGTCTGGAGCTGGAGGTTTTCACAGGTCAGTGCTCCCCTCCAGCCCTGCAGCCACAAGGCCTCTGAACCACCTGCAGCTGGGAGACATGAGTTGAACCTCAACCCGAAGCTCACACTGTGTGTGTGTGTGTGTGTGTGTGTGTGTGTGTGTGTGTGCTTGTCTGTGTATTTGTGTTTGGGTGTGTCTGTGTGTGAGAGAGAGAGACAAAGGGCTGACAAACTGGTCGACAGATGGATTTTCTTGGAAAAAAAAGGTCATACTATCCAGACACACCAGGATCTGAACACTTTCTGCACACACTCGCAAAAACACACATGCAAAGACAGAAGGTCAGGCAGGTGAATGTGCGTGTGTGTGTGTGTACAGGGCTTGATGTCACTGGGAGCCTGACCACACTGCCTTCTTCATATGGACAGGTGAGAGCTGCTATTATCACTGGGGTCTCTTGCACGCCACAAAAAGCTCTCAAGTAGAGCCTGACTGATATATCAGTCATCGATATTATCAACCCAATATTAGCCTTCAGAAAATAATTCTGTTTTTATTTCTTAGCTTTATAGGCAGCATTTTGTGTATATCTGATTTTATTAATCTAGGTTTAATATATAAGTATATTTCCCCCTATTTGTGTTTTTTCAAATTTCTATTTATTTATAATTATTAAAAATATAAGTGCAAATTGTTTCAGTGTCCTGGTATCATTTTGGACAATAGTGTTTATTGTTAAACTGTAAAATATTCTGCCTCCCTTACATATATTTAGAGCTGCAACAATGAATTTTCTAATTGATTATTACATTAATCTATCAACTATTTTCATAATTGATTAATTGGTTTGAGTTATTTCTTGATATCAAAACTTCAAAAATCTCTGATTTTAGCTTCTTAAATGTGAATATTTTCTGGTTTCTTTACTCCTTTATGACAGTAAACTGAATATCTCTGGGTTCTGTGCAAAACAATACATTTGAGGATGTCATCTTGGACTTTCGGAACAACTGATCAACATTTTCCAACATTTTCTGACATTTAAAAGAGCAAACAACGTAATTGATAAATCTAGAAAATGATCAACAGATCAATCGACAATGAAAACAATCATTAGTTGCAGTCCTGCATATATTTGTCACAACTGTTAAGCACATTTGAGGGATCATTGCAAAAAAAAATGTGTGTTCCTGTACTGTACATCCTATATTCTGTATATTATATTCTGTGACTCCAAAGACACGTTTTCACACACAAAGACACACACTTCACCAAGTCCCCAGTCACTCTGTGAAAAGTGCCTTTTTCCCCCCTAACACCAGCCAGATCATGTTACAATGCCAACCCAAGCTGGTGAACGGGCACCAAACTCCCCCATCATACTCCCCACTGCCCAACTCATCTATTATTGATGCTGACATAATTGCAGGGGGGGGCATCATGCACCAATATCAAGACTCCCAATATAAAAGGCCTTTAAATAATTCAGGAACGAGGTGCCCACCCCACGCTGGCAAGTGTGGGATTTCTCACATGATGAGGTCATGGTCCCTCTGACGCAGGAGGGCGTGGGGGTGTGTCTGTGTGTTTATATGTGTGTGGGTACGTATATGTGTGTACATAACCATGTGTCAAGTGTCAACTGGAGTTGCGCACATAAAGGAAGTCAACCCAGTTCATTATGGGATGTGTCGCCAGAGGACATGACCTCCCGCACTCCTCGCCGCAACCGTCTAAAACCACCTTCATTAATCAAGTGGGTGCATTGTAAAAGAAAAAAAATCAGGGGGAGGGGTGGTACTCATTTGTATTCAAGTAAACTTCAGGCATCAGCATATACTGTGATTACGGGTTAGGCAAATTGCTAAGCATGATTGATTGTGTCTCATTGTTGGGATAATGTGTGATCTGTGACCGATTGATTGTGTCTCGCTGCACTGAATGGCTCATTTGAATATTAACGACCTACTTCTTGTGTTGCTATGAAATGTCACCAAATTGTGGCTAATTTTCAGACGCAAATGATACGCAAGAAGTAATTTGAGCCTCATCAGCACCGCATAATAACGGCACAGCTTTGAGTGTGAGATGACACCCAAATTTATAAATCTCAAGTAACAGTTTTACCATCCCGTCCAGTGACCAAAACAGCCATTTTTAATTTGGATAAACATTTATTCTGTTCTTAAAAGTCTCGCCTTCTGATTATGGATTAAAATTATGTTGTAAATGAATCAATTTGTTGATGAATGCCCCAACAAAATGCCAAACAGAGTGGAAAAGTCTAGTGTGACATTTAGGAAACAAAGCTTTTAGTTTTGCATTTATATTCTGACATTTAATATAATGATTTATACTGTTAGAACTGTATTGTTTCTTAATGCTCAATTATTATCCATGTTGCTACATACAACAGTTAAGAGGGAGACTTTATTATCTTCATGCAAAAACAATTAAATGCCATGAGAAATAATATTTACAACTTCCTAAAAGGAGCACTTGAACACAGCATTTTCTTATTATATCAATAATTGTAAGCTTTTTGTGTGCTGTATTTGTGAGTGCGATGCTCAACACAGAGAGCACAACAATCTATTTTAGTCCAGAGCAGTGTAAACACAAGAGTCAGACATTTGATGGCTCCCGTCTGCACAGTTTCAGCATTGATGGAGATATCAGTGCTCATTTTCCACCCTTCAGAGGAAGCCGTTCGCTGCCATTCATTCCTGCACTGTATGAAAAACAGCTTCCACAGTGCAAGACAATCCATCACAACAACTATCAAGCCTGCATTTGGTCTGTTTTGTCGTTATCTCGGTGTGCTGGGTCGAGCATTTTCATATCATTGTGTGTCAGTTATGTTAGAGTCTGCTTACTGTCGATCACCTGACACGGACAGGACGAGACGGATAGTTGCCTCGCCTTACTTATCATATTCATTCATTCATTTCTAAGGTGAACTTTCTTAACCAGGGCACCAGTCAATTTCTAAACGTGACACTGCCTGAAACATCACATGCAGTGCAAAATTGCTTTGGGAAACTAGATGCAGAAATAAATAAACATAGCATTGGATATACACATTCTCTGGAGGGTTATAGCCTGTCTTAGGATATACTGGGTAAAACAAACATCCTAAAAGCACCTAACTCTAGTTCATCTGAGCTGTATGTGGTTGTACTATAGAAGAAAACAGAAGTAGTGACAGGGCACAACAATAACCACACCCACACCCCTACACATTCATACGCATCATGGCAGCCTTGTGTCTCCTGCATCCTTTTGGAGCAATGGTTGTGTGCATCCTCAAAAAGTAACACCACGCATATGTGAACACAAACATGTGAACAGCAATTATATATTTAGCCTAAGGATTTCCTGATTGCCCCAGGGCAAGTAAAATCAGGCTAGTAAATCTAGCAACCTGTCTGGGCAAGTAGTTAAAAAGAATTAACACAGTTTTTTTTTCCAGAGCTGATGAAGCAAGTAGCTAAGGTTTGAGCAATCTCACTTCTTTTCATCTGTGTTGAGTTATACATGCACAGTACCAATCGGGTACTTGCAAGAAAATGGCAGTGGATAAAGACAAAGTTTATGAGCTGAAGCGCAAGCATTTCAATTATCCTTGAAATTATCCTTAGCTGGGAGAAATTAAGTTGGAAAGCACAGGATGCATATTTCATCATTTATCAGACTCAGATCATTTATATAATGTATAATATATCATTTATACCGTTTATTGTAGACTATCTGTGCATTTTCATGCCAGATTCACTTGTGGTACACAGGAAAAATAGAACAGATGCCAAAACTTTTTCTACAGATCATGAGCTGGCCACACTCACTCTGTGTGTTCAGTATGTAAAAATTGACTTTGGGCAAGTAGATTTCCAACCCGCACAAGTGAAAATAACATTAATGTTGAACCCTGAGTGACTGTCTCAAGGCCAAAAGATTACAGGGTTGACTCCAAACAGTGGCCATCATTGGTTAGCATTGAGCCACAGAGCTGTGGTAAGTGCCATCAGCTTTAAGCGACAATACCACCACAACAATATCATAAAAACTATCAAACATAGACTGATGTGTAAAGTCAGCCGCATGACCAAACAGCCAAACTTTAGCAGGCTCCTACAGGGCCCATCAGGGGAAATCAGCCTCCCTTAGCTAATAAACAGTAATGACCTGCTTCCCGACACATCTCGGAGCCTCCCTTCGTGTCGGCGTGGTGATGAGGACAAAACAGCGGAGCCAGCAGAAAGAAGCTGCGCCTGGGGTGGCCCAGTAATTACTGTTAATTGGTTTAACATGGGGATGGATGGAAAGAAGGATGAGAGAGAGATAGATAGAAGGGTGGAAGGAAGGATGGAGTTCTCCCTCCAAGCCCTCTCTATAGCTCGTTTGATGTGATAGGGTGTGTTATCGCGGCTCTCTATCAGTAGCATGAGCTCATGTTAGAAGAGCGGGGAGGGGAGGTTAGATATGCAGGGCGACGAGTACATAAGCAGTCTGGTAAACAAGCATCGGCTCGTACGTGCACGAACATACATGCATACAAAAACATATGAATTATGCAGACTGAAAACAAACGAACACTGGCATCGGTGCACAACTGTGGACATAAAGAACATGTAGACAAAGAAAATAAAGGTATGAAAAGTACAGAAGTGCGTATACATCAAAAAATACTGTAATACAGACATTCACACACACATTACTGTAAAACACATGCACTCAGATTACACAAAGCCTGAGGGGAGCTGCTCACCCAGATAAGACAGGCAGTCTGAAGGCCATTTACAGCCATTTGATGCATAGTGAGCCTCCTATCAGTGGCTGTGTGGGCAGCGAGATGAGGTGTGGAGTATTCCCCATTCAGCTCCATGCTAATACCCTGACCATAACCTCATCAACAACCTCTGGACATCTACACAGTGCTGCACTGTAATCTGCCTGAGAGACGCGCAGAGAGACAAAGAACAACAGATTTTAGGGGAAGATGAAAGAGACACTTTGTACCAAAGGACTCAGTGTGGGTGTGCAGATAAATAAGAGAGTGAATGAATACACAAGGGACGGCCGTGACCCATAAGTAACCCACAGGACTCTCTTCCTACTTGTCTCGTATAATTTACACGATTGATATTCAAGCTGAGGTGGTCTGCGTTGAAAAAAATTGAACAATATGGACAATTATCGGTTGTTTTTCATTCTCAATTGCAGCTGTACAACTGTGTGCTGCTATTCACAATGTGTCTGTTTCCTTATATAAGAAATCCTCTCATTTTCCCTCATTTGTATGCAGTGAGAGTTCATATTTGTTGTTAGATGAAGAAAGTGAAACTCCAGTGTCTACACAGCAGAGCTTCAACCCTGTTGCGAGGTGAACATGCAACCATGTGATCTGGAGTCAGATAGACTTTTGTTGTGCTACGAGGTCGTTGCAGGTAAACAGCCCACCATAGCTTGTGAGAACACCAACAGGTGTGATGTACTGTGGCTGAGCAACACCTTCCCTCTCTATGTTTTCCTCAGGCTGCACATTTCAGTCTGAGGCCGGTGTGAGTGAGAAAACCTAAAGATACCCTGTGGAGTTTTCTTGTAAACAACAAACACAGTTATGATCAGTGTTTTTGTGCACATATCTAACAAATAGCTTAAGGTATCGGATGCAATCTTCTTCTACTTTTGGTTGCCTATGTCGACCACTGAAATAGCATCAAACCCATACAGCCCCCTAAAGACATGGGCAATCGCTGAGGTAAATTCCAGTTTCATTTACCACACCGGGCAATTTGACATGCTAGCAAACAACGATGAGATGTTTCCAGCTGAGGTAATATGTCCACAGCACATTTACAGTACAGCCCTCTGCAGTCGGCAGGAATATGAATCACATCACCTGCGTGCTCTTCTGTTTACAAGAGCAAACTTGCACATGTGACGCACACAAAAAAACAGAGACATAGCCTAGCTACTCTCTGCTGTCAGGTTATCTTGTCTTGGTTAATGTCAAGTTGTCATAGCAAAGACATCCAAACATTCTTAAAGACTCCTTCATGTTCATAACAGATGTCATGACATGATTATGTCATGACATGTTACCCAATGTTTGTGACTCTAAATAAAATGTCAATCAGTTTGAAACAGAAATAGAACTTAGAGCAGGCTAGTATTCTGGGGATGTAAAACAAAGAAATGCACTTGTTAATACTCTCATTCATAAACTAATGTCTACTATGGACTCTCATACATAAGAGACAGCAGTTATTGTATTTGCGGTTGTGGTGACAAACAATTAACAGACTCTTCAGACAGCCCAAAGCCACTGTGCAATGAGACTGAAACAAACCCACATCGCTATGTATTTATTCAACAAGTGCAGTTATGATGCACAGCAGAAGATCATTTTGAGGCCTTTTACGAGGCGTGTTGCACTGCCTCTCTAAGAGAAAACAGATTGAGAAGGGACCTGTGTTTCAATTTCACATGGGGTCAAAGAGACTTTTGACTGGAGTCTTATGTCTGAGTAACACAGCCTGTAAGCACGGCCACCGCTGACACCACGAAGACAGGTCTCCTCTACTTAGTTTTACGACTACTCCAATACACGCAATCAGCCGTAAAATTCACCCTCACACAAAAGAGCCCTCCAATAAGCTTCTTGTGCAGGGCAATAAAACCCGGCCGCCCCCGGGGCAGAAAACAACTGCTTCTCCTCAAGTCGATTTATGTCCGAGCCTCTCTCTCGTTTGGGTGACGAGAAAACATGCAGCAATGTTTCTTTTTTGGGGACAACGGAGTCATCCAGAGAATTGAGGGCCATCACGAAATCAGCTGCTGTAAAACATGATGGCAGGCTGATCGGTAAATAGTCCCGCCTGTCAACCAGACTTTCAAAGGGCTGGCCATAAAACAGCAGTGAGTGCAGGGACTTTGCTGGATGCTGTCAAAAGGACAACAGCAGCAAAGTACATAAAAATAAATTTCACATATACATGTCAAGTATGCCAAGTGATATGACTCAACATGATTGGTTCCCACTGGCTCTTGTTCATATCCGAAAGAAAGCTGCATGTTTTACAGCACTTCATTTCTTCTTTGAACAGGTACATTGTAGAAACAAAAAAACTCTTGACTTTAAGGCATCTTACTTCAACAGTTTTTTGATAAAGTTTTCAAAGTTTTACCAACTAATAATGTTTCATTGAGATAATTTATTTTTCTTCTTTAGATTGAAGTTGAATCTTTGAGTTTTGGAAACTCCCCAGTATTTCAAAAATTGTTGACTAACTGAAGTGAAAGGAATAATGATTATTAATATAATATTTGCAACTGCAACAATGACAAATTACAAATCAGGTTCACATCTCATTTATGAACAATTTTTGATTTTTGGAGTGTTCCTAAAGATTCAAGTTTATCTAAAAAAGAGAAGTAAGTTATCTCAACAAAAGATTATAGGTTAAAACTGCTTCATTTACTTCAAAACCTGAAGGAGAAATCTGTAATATATTCAGTCAGCAGAGATCAAAGAAACATGTTACACTGAAATATTCCCTTCTCTGATGTCAACACTGCAGCCACGGTGTCCCCTTTTTAAATTTCTATTTCATTCCCTTAACTGTCTTTGTTTGCCTGTTTTACGTTAATTAGTGTTCAAATTAATGCCAAATGTTCACTGAATGAGTTAGTGTCTGTTTATGAGTCGCAAGAAATCAGGCAGTTGCCAAGAAGTTTTCCCAACTTTTTTTTTTACTGTGTATCTTCGGCAAAGACACAACACATACAGGAGACACGGTTATAGACGGCCGGTACTTAGCTCTGTAAGAGCCACTACGCACTGAGGTATGGCGTCATATACAGCCGAGGCAAGAGGGTAACACATTGAGCCAAGGCCAAGGCCATTACATCACCAAACACCATACCAAGCCTCATTGGGTTTAACAATCCAAGGTAAGTCACAAAGCGTGTCCACATCACCAGTATAGCTTAAATGCAATGTCAACTTTATGGTTTAACAGCTTTCACACTTGATATCAGCATGAAGTGGCTGTCTGTATAGTGTGACTAGAGATCATGGAGCTGTATTTTGTGTCAAGTTGGATTTGAATGACTGCCCTTAATCGGGACTGCTTTAAAAAGTACAAATGCGGAAATGATCTTGAAATGTTCTACGCCTTAACGCCACTCAGTTTCAGTCAGGGGTGTGTGACTGATGCTAAAGTACAGCATAACTACGTGTCAGTAGGGGTTACGTGACTGCACGTAACTCTGAGTG
This sequence comes from Lutjanus campechanus, assembly GCA_027495735.1. Taxonomy (NCBI): domain Eukaryota; kingdom Metazoa; phylum Chordata; class Actinopteri; order Lutjaniformes; family Lutjanidae; genus Lutjanus; species Lutjanus campechanus. The sequence continues at coordinate 3,179 of JAJHUR010109391.1, read as the reverse complement.
ACACTGTGTAGGTGGTATACATGGTAAATCCTGCTCTGAAGAGTCGTTAAATCTGCTTGACACTGTCTATTCACACGTGTCTCTTCTTTAGAAAGTTCATTATTCCAGACTTTTTGGCTTAGACGAACAGGTTTCTTCCACCCAGCTTCCCACTCTCTCCCCCATATCTATTGACAATCCTCACTCTAAACCTCGCCTGCACAATGCAGGTTTTAGCAGGGATGAGAGACAGTGTGGTGATGGCAGCTTGAGTTCATCAACACGAGTGTAAGTCTGAAAGTTAACCAGCGCTGGGCCATTAGGCTTTCCATGTGTAAGCTCCCAGAGCCGTGTAGTATCGCCGATGAGCGATGCTTCAAAGATGTGCAGTGGGAGTGGAGAGGCAGGAGGCTTAGGGCTTTAAAGTACTGTAGTCGTGGGGAAGTTTTCTAAAGTAATGCCGAGTGGAGATTTCCTCGCAGGGGGAGGGAGAGGCAGCCTTACAGTAGAAGGGATGAGTTGAAGGACTAATGTGTAAACCATCTGCGCGACTGATAAAAGTGATTGTGCTCCCATCCATGTCTTCTAAAAGCCTATGAGCAGGATTCACTCGTAAAGGAAGAGCAGTCCGCTGGGGCCCTTTTAATCAGTCAGGGAGAAAGTGAGTGAAACAGAGGGGGGCCAAAAACTTTCTGAGTTTAAAAATATGACAGTGCAATTCATCTAATACACACATGCACTTGTTAGACCATAGAACACAAATATATACACAATTTTCAGATCAATGT
>JAJHUR010109389.1:1664-16453 GCA_027495735.1 Lutjanus campechanus | reverse complement strand
CTTTCCATGCAGGCTTTGAAAAAGTTTTTTAAAAAACTAAAAACTAAAAATCAGCTCAGAGATGTAAAATTCTGATTGTTCAGGCACTTTGTAACTGGTGGATCTGTTCTTGATTCCCAGCTTGAATTCATTTTTTTTTATTTGCACACATACATAAACTGATGACTTGGCTGTTGACCATTTATTTTCGAATATTGGAAAAAACCCTAATTAATTCTCAGAGAAACACAATTAACAGAAGGGTTTTGTTTGTGTGTTTCAGGGTCGTAAACCAGGTTACTTCTCCTTCCTGGATCCGTTCTCTCCGGCCGTCTGGCTCTTCATGCTGTTGGCCTACCTCGCCGTCAGCTGCGTCCTCTTCCTCGCCGCCAGGTAACACACCTGCTTCTCTGTGTGTGTTTAAGTGTGTGTGTTGGTCAAAGTATGGAATTTACCATTAGCTGCTCACACCTACTGTATACACTACAGGAGATTGGAGGAGAGGTTGTGGGTTTATTAAGTTTCTTTGTCAGAAAACAAAATAATCTGAAAGTGTTCTGTTGTTGTGACCTGTGAGGTGTGAGCCTCTCTGCCACTTTTCTCTCACTTTCTGCCTGTAATTTCCTTATTCACAAAAATATTAAAGTGACTGTTTTACCCTCCAGTGGAGCATCTAAACACACTCATTATGTTCTCTCCTTTGTAAAGGTATGAAATTATCTCTTTGTCTCTCTGTCTGAGACAGGTGGGACAAACACATTTAACATCTCAGCTGTTTTCTTTTTATATGACAAAGAATCAGACAAAATAATCTTAATACAAAGCACACTTAGAGAAAAATGCTCTGTAAAAGCCTCTAATAGTGCAGTCAATTTACCAATAACAGAAAAAGTCAAACGTGTCGGAACTAAGAAAAACTATACTCGTCTCTTCTACTAGTCTGAGTGGTGTCTCCTCACTTTTGTCCAGGCTCAGCCCGTACGAGTGGTACAACCCTCACCCGTGCCTGCGGGAGCGGAGGGATGTCCTGGAGAACCAGTACACGCTGGGGAACAGTCTGTGGTTCCCAGTGGGCGGCTTCATGCAGCAGGGCTCAGAGATCATGCCCCGGGCTCTGTCCACCCGCTGCGTCAGCGGAGTCTGGTACGTACCGGGGGCGGGTGGAAGGGTGCTACGGTTGTTTATACCCATGACTTGCACTTTATTTGTGTTTAACACTCTGAACTATCCTGAGGTGGGATTCTGTTTTCTACTGAGTTACTGCATGTGTGTATGTGCTGCAGGACTGTGGCTTAACACATCCACACTGATGATTGGGGACTGAATTACAACTTCACCCACGTCGATAGCTGCAGTTCCAAACAAAGTACCCAGAACCAAGAGGTTCCTTCAGCTCATTACATTTTCACTGCAGTTTAATATAAGATGAACTTTACTAATCCCACAGCAGGGAAATTCACATGTTACAGCTGCTCAAAAAGTCCAGGTGGAAAAAGGGGTGAGTGATAATAGAATACTGTAATCAAGATAAAATATAGATAAAAGAATTAATCTAAAATATAAAGTATTAAATTTGTCAAAACTATACACTCAAGGTTATGTTGTTGTACACACATGGTGTGTAGAATTATAATTTAGTGAAAAATAACCTAACCCACAGTAAAGATTTACAGTTTGAAAAATATCTATTGAACAGATGATTTAACAGAAAATGTCAATATACAACATGTTGCACAGAATATATGAGGATATCTTGTGCCATAAGGTAATGCAATATGTGTAGACCGACAAAGATTAGACAGTTAGTCTGCTGAAAGAAGTGATGTGCGATATATAAAAAAGGACATTTTTAAACATTAGACATTGTGCAGGATGGTGGCACGTCTGACTTCAACACAAGTGACTGAAGTTCACAGCCCACACAGACCCTCAGGCCTGTTTAATTATCTGCCTGTAATGATGACAGTGTGTTAAGTTGTCTCACCTCCACCGCTGTAGTTACCTTACACAGAGAGAATTTTAAATGTTTTCATTAAATCTGATTTTTTTTTTATCTTGTCCTGCAAAATGGTTCTAACAAACTGATAAACAAGTGCAGTTGAAACAGTGGCCAAATGTTCTGAAGTAAAACTGATGATTTTAACCAAACAGACGCTTGGGAAAGTGAAAATTCTCTGATTTCAGCTTCTTAAATGTGAATATTTTCTGGTTTCTTTACTTCCTCTCTGACAGTAAACTGAATATCTTTGAGTTGTGGACAAAACGAGACATTTGAGGACGTCATCTTGGACTTTGATCAAGATTTTTCACCATTTTCTTACATTCACGAACCAAACAACTAATCGATTAATTGACAAAATAATCAACCAGTTAATCGATCATGAAAATAATCGTGAGGTGAGCCCAAAAAAAACACTGTATTAGGCTAAACACTATATTTTGTATTGAGGTAATCCAAAAGTAAATGAAAGTAATCAGATTACATTACTTTAATGTTGCGATACTTGAATTACATAACTGGCTACATGGTAGCAGCAGGTAACAGGTAATTAGCAACTGTATCCAAATACATTTTATCAGTAACCCTCCCAACACTGACCAAATAGTTCAGGAACTAAATCAGGAACCATTTTTTTGTGTTTGTGTTTCCATCAAAATAATAATAATCATTAAAGAATGATTAAAGCAACCAACAAGTCTCTCAACACACAAATAACATCTAAATACTGAATGAAGACCAGTGATCAGTGAACTGTTGTGTGTACTGACCAAATTACCTCAGAGTTCAATAACTCATTAAAAAAACAAACTTTGTTGGTTTTGTTGACTCGTGATTTGATTGCTGCTCTAAAAAAAAATAAATCTCTTTCTCTCTAATCTTGTTGAGATCAAACAGGTCACATCTGTAAAACATTCTTTTATAGAAAAACTGTTGTATTATTTAGTGTCTTATCTGGTTTTATCTCTTTTTTCCACTTGTTTTTCATTTTTTTGTTTTTATTTACTTTAATCAGCGTTTTCATATCCCTGTTTTATAATTTTTTTTATTTTTTTATTGGACTTATTTGCTTTTATTCATCATTTTTCTTTTTTTGTTCTAGTGAAAACACTTGTAACTTTGCTCTGTGAAAATAAAGTTCTCGAGGAACATAATCTGGTGTAAATGACATCACTCATGTTGCAGCAGCTTGTCTTAATATTAAAATCAAGATATCCTTCACTTCCCTGTCCTCTCTCCTCTTCTCTGTTCATCCCTCCCTCCTCGGGAATATGAGGTGAAGGTGAACAGATGGTAAACTGATGAAGTCAGTTTCTCTTCTTGTTTTGTTTCCTCTCCCCTCGTCTCGTGTCCTCTCTGTCATACTCGAAGCACCTGATTTCACTCTGTCTTAAGATTTCACAGCAGCCTATAAATATGATATTCTTCATGTATTTCAAGTTTCAACTTTGGTTGGATGACATTTGGTGGTGTGTTTTTGTATTTTTTGTCTTTTTGGTAGCACTTTATCATTACAAGTCTGTTATTTCCTAATAATTTCCCAATAAATTCCTAGAAAGTTTCCTGCAAAGTGCTGCATAATTACAGATTTTGGATGAAACCCAGCAAAGTCTACATTATCCCCATTGTCAAAGGCCGGCTCACTGACGAAAGGTTCTGCATCAGCGATGAGCCAATATTGTCCTTGAAAAGCTCTTCAAAAGCATCAGAAGATGGTACAATGCAGACCTCAAAGACACTGAGCAGGTGGAAGAACTCAGGCAGGAAACAATCAGCAGCTTCATGCAAATCAACAACACTGCTCTGTCAGGTAAGCTGAGGCTTTGGTGCATCCAATTAATGTGCCCCAACTCATGTGGCCAATTACCATCTACAAGGTCACTCATGCCAATCAACTGGAGAGTCTGGTCAACTCATTAGTGAGGATGGGGCTTGGGCTACTGAGATGCCTCAGTAACATAGGGCTTTCCAGAACACGTAGCCTGGTGGAGGAATACAAATGTGCCAAAGCATGCTGGACACGACACTAACAGAATCTTGGGACTTGATCTTAAGAGGCTTTGCTCCAACCCTACCAACAGAACAGAATTGGGCTCCAGCCACAGCGGAACTGGACCCAAATCTGCCCAATGACACCTGGATATAGTGGGCCATGTCCTGCAAGGCTGAGGATCTTTGGGAGCAATGAAATCTACCTGGTCTCTCTATCTTAGGGTCTTGTCCACAAGTGATGGCAAAATAGCGCTTGAGCAGTAATGCAAGCATTGTACCAGACTGTTTAAGTTCAGAGGGAACTGAGCCGTAAGGCAAAGCTTTCAGTTTGCCAGTTGATCTATCTTCAAACCCTCATCTGTGGTCATGAGTTCTGGTAGCGACAGAGAGAATCAGTTTGTGGATACAAGCAGCCAAAATGAGTTTCCTCTATGAGCTGGCTGGGCTCATTCTTAGAGATATGCTGAGGAACTCATCCAAAAGGAGGTCGGAGTAGAGCCACTGCACCTTCATGTTGAAATGAGCCAGCTGAGGTGATTCAGACATCTGATCAGGATGCCTCCTCCTGTAGAGGCTTTCCTGGTAGGAGACCCCTGGGGTAGACCCAGAAGGCTTTTGTTGCTCCAGCTGAACGCTGGCACCTGGTGATGGAGGAGTTGTGCTACCATGAGGAAGCAGCCAGATGTGGCAAAGTCTTATCCCGAACCAAACAAGGCCTCCACATGAGGTGGGATGGTGTTGAGAGGAGGGAAGTCACATGGAGTGAGCATAGGGCATTAAATCAAATCCTGCCCTCTTCCACAAACCTAAACATTTGGCAAGATCCAGCTTTTATCCTGTGTGCAGTTCTGGCAACCCTCAAGCGCATTTTGGTCGGATTTAAGACCAGCCTAGGACCATACAAGGCAGATACACTCGGCATCACAACAAAGTGCTGATATGTTTGCCTGCTGAACCACCAAAACCATGTCTCTCAAGGGCCAGATAGCACTCCCACACCTGCCATCCTTCATCCAGGAAGGAGTGGAACAGAGGGCTAACCCCTCTCCTCCCGGCTCATGCCCGCTAAATGTAGCCAGAGACTGGAAAATGTGTTCTGACCTAGGCCAGAGAATTACCTTCCCACTTGAAATCACAACAGCCAACCTGCAACCAGATATGGCCCTTTTCTCCAATGTTAAAGTGCTTCCAGTTGAGGTTGGTTTCAGGGGCTTTGTAGCCAATTCCACCACAAGGCTCCCGAGGGAAGTAGGAGTCAGAGGGGGTAGAAAGGCAATCAAATGGAGCTTTTCCATTGTCACTGAGTCAAACCAAGCCATGTTGATTTGCATTTCCACAGCCACTTTTACCATGCCAAGCTGTGCCGAGTCATGCACGATATGGACCATCTCTGGAGCTGGGTTGAAGCATACCCAACCCTCCTCCATCCGACCCCCTTTCTCCCTCTCAAACAAGACTTTGTTGAGGAGCTCAGCTCATGTGTGTGCCGGAGAGCAGAGAGAAAGAAGTTTTTAATTGTCTACAAGTTCGGCTCTCAGTACTTTTGTAGTTTCTAACTGAATCTCTGTGATTTGAAGGTTAATTTCTCTCCAGCTTTGCTGTTTTTATGTTCTGCCTTGTATTACTCTTTCATGTTCACTCTCAGACACATAGGAATCACAGACACTTGACTCAAGACGAGCGCATTTCAATTCAAATACACACCTACAATGGAGAAGCAAATCCCCGCCGTGCCAGGTTGACATGCCGAGTCAAACCGAGTCGAACCAGGACAGCACATGTGTATGGAAAAGGGCTAAAAAAGAGCTTGCCAATGCTGTCGAAAGGAGCAATCACAAGAAGAGACACTGTATGGACTGCTAAGTGAGCATGTAGAGACAGTCCACCAGACACACAACCAGGTCTGATCAGTCTGCAGTGGGCAGGCCTCGTTCTGAGAGAACTTAAGATGTGTCGTAATGTCATCTAGTGGTCCTCTCCAAGAACTCAGCTCCAGCTAAATGATGTGCAGAATCTTTAGGGATTGAACATCCAGTCACACTATTCAATGTGTACAAATTATAAGAAGAATAGGATTGTTTGTGGAAGTAAATACTCACTGACCTTCATTCACAATTTCTTTTCTTTATTTTTGCTGCATTTCAGTTGATTATTTGGTTGAAAGTTCAGCCTTTTTGCTCGTTTCTTTCTTGGAGACTATATTTTACTTGCTGCTGCAGACTTATTTTGTCACTCTCCCATTTTAGTTTCCAAGGTTTCCATTAGTTCAAGTGTTTACTCTCAAGCTGGGCAGTGTGAGCACAGCAGCAACCGCAGCCACTCAAACACTGCTGTTAAAAACAAACAGGCTCATGTTTAAACTGCGATGAGTTTTCATTACCTCGTCTGCTGCAAATATTCACTCCAACAAGAAGAATATTCAAACCAAACCTCCGTCCACCTGCTGGTTCTGGAGACTGAAATTACAATTATTCTCCCAATTCCTCCACTCCTCCCTCCCTTCTCCTCTCCTCTCCTCTCCTCCCTCGTTCCCAGTAGCTGCTGTCAGACAGATGGTGGAGCTATACTGGAGGGACTGGAGGAGCCATCAGCATCTTTTCTCTGACAGCTCTCAGCCTGGGCGGGCACTTAGCCCCATTAAAAGTCATGATGGCCGTGGCACAAACTGCAGCATACTGACTTCTGTCTGTCTGTCTGTCTGACTAGCAAGCTGCTCCGACTGAAGACGTCCAAACTGCAGCAGCACTTGAACAATTTTATTGTGAGACCAACATGTTTCATCATGTAGCATCATCAGGGGCTTCACACAGCATTATAACGAACATGTAGAGGTCCAATGTGTAAGAATTAGGGGGATCTATTGGCAGAATATTGCAGAAATGAAATATTAGTATGTTTTCTTCACCTTTTCACTGCTATCACCATGTTGCACTGTCATGTTTTTACAATAGCTCATAATGGACAAACCGGGGACAGACTCCAGATATGGCTTTTTGCCTTTTTCGTGCATCTTGCAGTCACAGTGGGTTCTCCTACGCGTTTGGAAGGGGAGGATGAAACAATTTGGTTGCAATCTGAAACCTCACAACCACATGCCATTAAAATCCTACACACTGGCCCTTCAAATAAGATGTTTCATTGTGTTAGATGGGTAACAAAAACATTTTAAAAGCCAGTCATGCACATACATATTAGCCAAGTGGGCACCCACACATCAGCCATTTTTCCATCAGAGTATTTTTATGCACATTTTGAAGTACGACATTAGAAAAGATTGATGGAAATGGAAAAAAATTATTTTGTGCTTGAGGTGGTTTTAAAATTTTTCAAAAGACAGTTCGTGCTTTTAATGGGAGATGGAAACACTTTTTGGATAAAAAAAAATTAACCCACATGACTGATCAGTTTCTGCTCCAAGAAGAAGAAGCTGTTCCTCTCCCATGAAAGAATAATTACAACTTGCCCAACAGAAAATATCCTGAAGACCTCGCTCCATTTTTCTTTTGTAGATAGCCAAGATGACAGGTTTTCTTTCCTCTTTGACGTTTATTGGCAGTTGGCAAAATTGGTTTTGTTTCAAGGTCGCAACCTGTACTTCTTCTACTTTGTTTATTAGCCTATAATGCCAATTTCGTAAAAAAACTACACTTTACAGTTTATTTGCTTGTAACCAGTTGATAGAAATGTGCTTTATTGACATTTTCTTTCTTCTTCTTCTTCTTCTTCTTCTTTTTTTTTGCAGCATTTAAAAAGTTGCTTGACATTTGCTTATGTATATGGTCATGTGACTTCAGGCCAATCACATTTCCCGTATGGAAGTATGAGTAACCTTTATTTGGTCCCTAAACATTAACAGTGCATCTTGTGTTGTGTTCTATCTTGTCGACAGTTGCGATTAATATACAGATGCTGCAGCTGGTAGCGCCTTCAAATTTTTCTTTTAATCTTTTGTTTTTTTGTCTTTATTGCTGAAATATGCATCACCTGGATACAATCAAATGTACTGGAAAAAGAAGCGTGGGGTTTAAAGGGCAGCATACCTTGAGATTATCAACTGTGTGCACACAGCATCTTTTGAGCCACCCAGCCAGATCAGCTGGATACGCCGCTGCAGACCACCCCAGGGGGAGAGGAAGTGAGCGGGGACAAGAACCATGCTGACCCAGCTTGGACTTGAGGCTGCTCCTTGTTAACGTCCAGTCAGGAAAAATGAAGCAGATGGGAAACCAGAGACTGCCCACATCTTATAAAGACCTGCTCCTCAGAATCTCGGGTCACGATGTTGCACTTGACAGGCTGACGGGATGCAACCTGCAAGACTCTGGCAGGATGAGGGGAGGAGGACTCTGTGTTTACATCCATGATGCTTTGTGCTCAAACACAGTCACAGTAGATCGACAGTGTTTCCCAGATGTTGAACTTTTAATGGAGAAATGTTGGACGTATTATCATCACCATCTTGCTGCTGCAACCAAATTATTTTCTGGATGTGTATGTATATATGTATACATATAAATAACTGTATATATTGTTTCACTTTATTTAAATTTATTATATATTTTAGCCTTTTTGATTCTATTTTTAATTATCTATATACATGTTTTATGTGTTTGTAGCATGAAGGGGCTACAATTTTCTTTTCATTGTGCCACCCTGTGTGGTATGGTGATAATAAATTACCTTATTAAATAAGACAAGTTTGGGTAAAGACCTCTTATGTACAAGCCTTTGCTGCAGCCCTTCTCCTGCTGGAGGTGCAGCTACATGCAATGATCTGACACATTTTAAATTAAATTCATGTTGTTGTCAGCGAGAAGCCTCTCTTTTTATTGGGTACACAAATTACACTCCAAGCTCTTGAACGAGGACTCCGTCTTTACTGGTGCATACATTAGCAAAGACTTGCATCGTAGGTGTTACACCTTTGAGCCAATCACAGCTGAGAATTTTAAGCAGCTATCATGTTAAGCGAGGATATAGGGTGCACAATTTCTCTCACTCTCCTCACCTCTATGTAATCTCACCTTCCTCCACCATTTTGTCCTCGTCCTCCCTCCCTCTCTCTCTGCCTCCATCACTCTCTCTCAACCCTCTCCTCTCGTCCTAATTCCCTTGCTCATCACTTCCGTCTCATTTCCTGTGCGGTGGAGGTGTCCTGCTCCTCTCTGCTGCAGCCGGAGTTCATGTTTAGGTTGATGATTTTTACCTAAAACTCCTGACGGTTCCTGCAGAGCTCTCCATCTGTCTCTCTCCTGCTTCCCACTCACAGCTCTTAATGAAAGGAGAGGAGGGAAAAATGAAGGATGGTTTGAAAGTTTCTCAGGGTAAATAAAGGTTAAAGCTCGTCTTCCTCTGTGGTCCTCTTAGGTGGGCCTTCACCCTCATCATCATCTCGTCCTACACGGCCAACCTGGCAGCGTTTCTGACTGTCCAGAGGATGGAGGTTCCTATCGAGTCTCCAGACGATCTGGCCGACCAAACCAACATCCAGTACGGGACCATCCATGGAGGGTCGACCATGACCTTCTTCATGGTCAGACATATTTTCAATAGATCTTATTTAATTCTTTATTTTTGTCTGTCATATTTTTTATGGGAAAATTAATCAACAGTGATTCTTCTTCCTCCAGAACTCGCGGTACCAGACGTACCAGCGGATGTGGAACTACATGTACTCCAAGCAGCCCAGCGTGTTCGTGAAGAGCACCGAGGAGGGCATCGCCCGAGTCCTCAACTCCAAGTACGCCTTCCTGATGGAGAGCACCATGAACGAGTACTACCGCAGCCTCAACTGCAACCTGACGCAGATCGGAGGACTGCTGGACACCAAAGGATACGGCATCGGCATGCCACTGGGTGAGTGGAGCGAGAGCCTGGCTGTGATAACCCAAACATACGTACTGTAACATATAAAGACATTTTGGAAGATTACACCTGTCAGAGAGGAGGGAAGATGAAAAGAAAGGTTTGGAGGTCAGAAGTCCTCTAAAGATGTCTTCATCTGGAACTATTACAGTCTCCCTGCCAACCAAAATATATATAATAAACATCAATAAGTCATGAGTCAATGAGTCATGAGCAAAGGTGGAGCTTTGCCACCACAGTCTCTTCATCTTTCTGACTGAAGCTGATTAAATATACAGTATATCTTACATTGATACTGTATATTGATGACCTGTGAAATATTTAGTTCTGCACTGGTCTATTGTAAGTTATGTAACAAACCCCATTCCAAAAAAGTTGGGATGCTGCATAAAACAAATAAGAACAGAATGCAATGTTTTGCCAAAATTGTTCTGCCCATATTCAATTGACTATAGTACAGAGAGCATATATTTAATGGTCAAACTTATAAACTTTATTGTTTTTTGTAAATATACACTCAATTTGAATGTGATGCCTACAACACGCATCTAAAGAGTTGGCAAAAGGGGAACAAAAGACTGGATAAGTAGAGGAACGCTCAGAAACACCTGTTTGGAACATGCCACAAATAAACAAAGTAACAGGCGACACAATCCTGACTGAGTCTGAAAGGCTCGGTCATCTAACAAGAAAGGATGGGACGAGGTTCACCAAGTGTGAAAAACTGTGTGGGCAAAGTTTTCAGACTGTTTTCACAAATCACAGACGTCGTGTCCTCCAGACTAAAGAGGACAAGGACCATCCAGATTGTTACCAGCGCAAAAAAAAAACAGCGTTGCAGAATTAGTGATTAATAGGTGCTTGGGGTGACCAGTAGCATTTATTTATGAAAAACGTCAAATTTAGAGATGTGTGTTTTGCGCCAGACCATGACAATAGCAAGTGTGGACCACACTGTGAGAAATTCCCTCACAAGTTGCCTGTGCAGACAACTTATACTGGCGAGGACATCCTGTACCGAGACATCGCCTTAAATTCCAGAGTCAGGGAACAAAAACTTCAGTTAACATCAACACGTCTTCCAAATTAAACAGCAGAATACCTTGTTTAGCATCTATAATTATATTTCTGATTTGATGGATATGTGTCGGGTATAATTACATCTTAGTTAAGGGTTACGGAACCTTTGTTGTCATGGTTACAATAATAACCACTTTAGGGAACGATGGTGGTTAAAAACAGCTCGCGTTCATTGTCGGTTAGAAACTCTAAACTCCCAGAACACAGACACCAAAATGATTTCAGGTTTAAAGCAGCTGCTGTTCTCATTCTCTCATTTTGTGTCTGATGCTAATCGCTCACTGTCAGTCAGCGCAGTTAGCATGGGACACGCCGTCTACCCGGGGCACCTGGGTGATTCTGCTGCTTTTATTTTCATCACTTAACAGGCAGGTTGACTGACAGGCCGCCCTCCCAAAAAATCCTCTCTTTTTTTTCCCCTGTCTGCGTCGTCCCGCTGTTCCCTCTCCTCTCTCCACATCTGTTCCTCCTGCCTCCATTAACTATGCTAATCTATGCACTAACACTTATCACCAGAAACAAGTCTGAGGCAGATGACGAGGCGAGGCGAGGCCAGACACCGGCGAAAGCAGACCAAAGCCAAATTGGAATCAGGATGGATTTAATTTGCCAAGAACAGCAGCTGCACAAAGAATATGACCTGGTTAACTGCTAAAACAGAACCGACACACAAGGTACCGGACAGAACGGAACACCGTCTCAATATATAACAAACAATATGTGATGTGACAGCGGAATAAACACAATTATACTTCACAAAACTATGTAGAAAGTTTACACATGCAGGGGAAGGTGAGTGATGTTTCTGTTTCCTGGAGGAACTGAAACCTGTAGAAGCACCTGCGATGTTATCAGACACTCTGAATCCAAACCAGCGTTTGTACTGTTAAACTGATATATAGTATATATATAATATTTGTTTTGTTTGACTCTGAAACAGAAATAGTTGCAGATTTGGCTTCCTGGTAGCAGTTTTTCAACCAGCTGAGTGCCTGGAATCAGCCTCCTGGTCTGTGGGACACAGATTTTTGACTGTTCAGGTCTTGTTCAGGGCCATTTGGATGGTGCCCTCCCTCTTTAGGTGCCTGTTCAAAATTTTGAAAGTTTAGAGCGTAAAAGGGCTTAAAACTTTTCAAAACTGGTCCTTGTCCTCTTCAGCCCGGAGGACACGACGTCCATGATTAGTGAAAACAATCTGAAATGTGGACTCGTCAGACCACAGCTCACTTTTCCATTTTGCGTCAGTCCGTCTCAGATGAGCTCGGGTCCAGAGAAGTCTGCAGTGTTTCTGGATGTTGTTGATATATGTCTTTCTCTTTGCATGGTCGAGTCTGTGTTTACTGACAACGGTTTTCCAAAGTGTTCCTGAGCCCATGTAGTCTCCTTTATACAATGATGTGGGTTTGGTTTCAGATGCCATATCGACTATCATACTTATTAACAGAAACCATGATCGTTTCGTAAACCTAACCAAGTAGTTTTGGTGCCTAACAAGACTTTGACCGTTTCACAACATTAACCATGTGATGTGAAAAGTCTGGTACTATGCGTGTGTGTAGTTCCATCTAACAGTCATTTTGTTGTCTGGGGAGTCAAACAGCAAACAACCTATTCTGTCATTTAGGTACAAGGACGTGATGTCTCATAAAAGAGCAGCAAACTTGAGGAGATGCACAGACTGAAGGACAGAATCAGGCAACATGAGTCTCTTCACTCTCTGTCATTCTGTGAAGGCTTCATGAGGAGATTAAAATCACTGACGAGCTTCACACAACCACAAATAAATACCGCAAATAAATCTAAGGAACATTATTAAACTGTCATCAAGAAAAGTTTATATCACAAACAACAGTTATGAGCTAGAAAATAAAATCTGCTAGCAGCCATAACTATTAGATTTTCTTTTCCCTGAAAACTTTTTTGTTCGTAGTAGATATTGTTTGTAGATGTAGGCTATGGTGCACATTTTATTTCATAAGATTTATATCTTATCATAAGATAAGATTTTTTTTTTTATTTGGTGTATAGGCTACATATTTCTAAAGGTAAGAAGAATCACTTTACACTGTAAAAAATAAAAATGGCTGAGAAGACTCAAAATTTCAAATAGATTTTTGAGTTTTGAGCCCAACTGAAATTCTTAAGTTTTGAAATAAACTTTAAAAAGTCTTGCCGACCTGTACTCTTTAGTTACAACAAGTTACTTTTCTTCTTCACGTAAAGTTGAATCTTTGAGTTTCAGGAACTCAAAAAATTTCAGTTTCAGTGAACTTTGAACCGGATTTTGGTGCCTGAAAATTAAATGAATTTAATCTGTAATTTTTTTTAGATACAATTTTTGGTTTTCCAAAACTAAAAGTTTTAAGTTTATCTCATCAAAAGAGTCGTAATAGTAAGTAAAACTTTTTCAGAACTTAATAGTTTGAGTTGGGCTCAAAACTCAAAAATCTATTGCAGTACTTTGCTTTGAAATTTTGAGTTTTCTCAACTTTTTTATGGAGCTAAAGAGCCACATCTGGCTCCAGAGCCGCAGGTTGCAAACCCCTGAGCTAGAAGGAAAGAAATGAGATTGACGTGACAAAGTTAAATGGGGGAAAGAATAGTTGATTTCAGATATGGTTTTCTGTAGTCAATCATCCTTTTGGGAACTTGCCAAACGAGATGTTTGGCTTTCACGGGAAGAGTTTCAGAGAAAGGCATATATCAATTTTGTCGAGAAAGGAAAGAAAAGGAAGTGAGCAGGTGTCGAATAAATCACTCAGTATCTCTAAAATATGGAGCATCTAACCAGTGGAAGTGTCATCATTTTGTCAAAGACGTATCTTTTACCTTGAAAGACACCCGCACACTTCCTGCTGTCTGTCACTCTCTGAAAGCCATTGTCAGTTTTTAATGGAATAAGAAAGAAGATGAATGAACGAGAGTGGCAGGGATGAAGTGAGGATGAAGTGAGGACGAGGAAGCTTCATCATTTACAGCTGTGGTGGACAAAATTTTAATATGGACTCAAATATTACCACATAGCTGAATCATCTCTGTCACCACATTCACACCTGATACAATATTCAGTTAAATCCAGGTGGTGACTTTTGTTTTGGCCAGGCAGCGTATAATTTATCCAGTCACAGAGCAGCCCACACACAAGACATCGACACAAACTGACACAATATTTTTATAAAAAGAAATACAAAGAAACAAACAAATACTTAATAATAAATCATGGACAGTGTTTGACAAAGTTTATAAAGTTTACAGAAACTCAACAACTCACAAAACTGTGATTTTCTGGGTTGATTTGCTGCCACCTTATTTTACTCACATTAAGATTTTACTCTTGAGGACAGAGACGAGTTTTCAATGAGGATAAAAAGAATTAAAGCATTAAAAATACCTGGTGTAAAGGCAAAGAAAAGATCAGGAGTCGTATTCACAAACCTCCGTAGTATAAAGGCTTGCTCATAGTGATGAAATTCTAAGAAAATTCTTATTACGATATTTTCTAAGAATTTCCCCTCAAGGTTAAGAGCAGATCCTGAGAAAGATAAAAGTTGCTCACAAAGCATCTCGTCTCGGCCCTTAAGAGAGCCGCTGAGGTCGAACAGTGTTGAGACGGAGATGAGAGGACTTTGAACAGGGTTAAGAGTTTCTGAAGCAGAGAAGAGAAGAGAAAGGAGAAATATTTTCCAAACGCACTGTAAAAATAAAAAAGATAGTTCAGATGACTTAAAATGTCAAGGCAATGTACTGCAATACATTTCTGACTTTTGAGCCCAACTCAAACTCTTTTTAAATAAACTTTAAAAGGTTTTTAAAGTTTTTAATTTCTCGTCAAGATGATTTATTGTTCTTTTCTTCAGATAAACTTGAATCTTTG
>JAJHUR010109388.1:1195-21786 GCA_027495735.1 Lutjanus campechanus | reverse complement strand
ACACTCTATAATCATATTTACATCCGACAATTGAAACAATCCCCACATGAGCAAGCACTTTGGCGACAGTGGCGAGGAAAAACCTCCTTTTAACAGGCAGAAACCTCGGACAGATCCAAGACACATGGTGGGCGGCGACCTGACGGCACCGGTCGGATTTGAGAGGGAAAAGGAGAAGGGGAAGAAAGAGGGGAGGTGGCGCCTCGACAAAGCTGAAGCCCAGAAGCATCTAAAACACAGCAAAATGAGAAAGAATGAGTATATACATTTTATGTTGTAGAAAACTTGCATATTAGGCCTTTAAAGTTATGATATGACAATGACAACAATATAGACATGGTTTGGTTAGGGTTAGGCACCAAAATAACTGTGATAAGAGTGGGGAAAGATCATGGTTTGATTTAAAATAACTTGGTTAATGTTAGAAAACCATCTTGATTAAGGTTAGGGGACATTTGTCATCATGGTTACAATAATAAGCAGTTGGTGTGTGCTCAAGGTGCATCTTCAGCACTCTTTAGACTTGACAGAGAGAAATAAAAACTCTGTCCATTGTGATTATTTTAAACTGAAATGCAAAGGGGGGGTGGCTTTGACTCAGCACACTGTTGACCTGGGTAGTTGGCCTTAATGTGAAGCGATTATTCCGTACGTTGTCAGGCCACATCACCTGTCTGTGAGACTCTGCTCTCTCCTTGTCTCAGGGTGCACTTAAGGGACAGAGTAAGTCATTAGACAGGATCCCTGCTGGAGGACAGGGAAGGCGTTCGGCTTAGTTTTCGGGGCACTTCATTTTGCTTCCGCAGGCCAGCCGTGATGAGCTCTCAAAATTCTTTCGACTGCCAAATAAACTGCGAGCGTTAGACTCACACGTGTGTTTATACATGTAAGGTGGTGTTATTATGTGTTAACAGTTCTGATGGTGTCATGTGAGAGCTGCCACCTCTTGCCCACTTGCAGTGCTGGAACCTGAAACCCACACACATTGAAGTAGCACGCACACAATTTCTCACTGCTCTCTTTTACACTTCTAGTCTTCCTGTGTGCCCGCTAAAGTGCACCTCGGAAAACATCTGACAGATTTAGATTTGCACTTTAAATATAGAAGGGGATACACCAATGAAAACCTACTCGGCTATTAAAGAGAAAACATAGACATCACGTCCGAGTGCTGCTCCTCTGATGTGTTGCCGACATATTCCAGTTTGTTGCTAATGACCATGACTCACTCATGCCATCTCATCACATGTGAATCATGAAATCCGAATATAAACAGCCTCATTAAGTATCTTACAACTATTACAGATGCAGTAACAGCTATACTTAGCAATCCTTCTATTGCTGCTGAGTTTCTTTTTTTAATTTCTCGCTTTGTTTTGTCGGGAATGCCCCTCTGTCATTATCATTCATGTAGGTTTCCCCTATTACATTGGTCCTGATGTGCAGTGGCGTTTGCTCGGTTGGTTGTCTTTGCTAGATTGTGTGTTTGAGGTCGGTCTTGTAGACATTGTGTGGGGGAGCGACTGTATGAGAGAGAGAGTGGGGGGATGGGGTGGACGGGGTGGACTGGCATTCACAGTTGAATAACTGGGTCAGTTTAAGTTGATGACGCTTCTTATCTCCTCAGCTCATCGCTGGGGTGTTCACTGTTCACTGCTCAGCTTTTCAGCCATACTACTCTTTGCCCCTTTCTTCAGTCCTCCTCTTCCTCACTTCTCTGTCTCAACCCCTCTGACCCTGCTATATAGAAGCACAAACTAGCTCCAAGGAAATGTCACTCTATATGTACTCTATGTGTATAAATGTATGCACACATGCATTTAAGTGCTATGCTTAAAATGGTGCTTCTCCATGTCAGGGGGCTGACAGTGTCACATTTCACAGAGAAAGACGTCTTTCGTCTGTAGTCAAGTTTCCTTAGATTTGCTGGTGTCCCCTCAGCTTGTGGAATTTGGTTGTTTTGAAAACCACAGTATTTTTAAATTACTCTTCCTGCAGCATTAAAACAGGAGTCAAGACAAGTCAAGTCAGTTTTACTTGTATAGAAACAAATCATTACAGAAGTTACCTTAAGGCATTTCTTTATAATATTATTTACAGAGCCCCGGCAGTTCCCATCATGAGCAAGCACTTGGCGACGGTGGCAACGAAAAACTCCCTTTTAACAGGCAGAAACCTCGGGCAGAACCAGGCTCTGGGTGTGCAGCCATCTGCCGCAATCAGTTGGGCTGAGAGAGAGAGAGAGAGAGAGAGAGAGAGAGAGAGGAAGAGGAGAGAGAGCTGCAGTGAATATGCATCGCACTCCAATAACATTGTCAGACTCATGATGATTTTTTAATATAAGTATCAAAATTGATGCAGCAGAAATTGCCTTTTTTATGCCATGTGGTCTTCTTCCTTGTCAAAACCTGGTACGTGATTTGGGTGTGTTAGTAGTGTCTAATGTAGCCTCCAGCTGCTAAACTATTCTACTACTCAAAGATGAGGAGAGGGCTACAGGGATGTGGTAACCTTCACTTTTGCCAAGTCCACACCCCCAGTTTTTTGTCATTTTCAATCTTGTAATCTTTAGACTTGTCCGACGCTGACAATTTACCCCCCCTAAGCCCCGCCCCTTTGGAATCTCAGCCAACTTTCTTCTTTCCTGTTTCCTGTACTTAGATATGTAATGTGCTAGGCTTGTCTATGTTGAAAAGGACACCAAAACATGGTTACTGTAGCTAGCACATAGCATATCTGTTACTAAAACACAGGGCAAAAGTGGGTGGTGGGTGTGCTTATGAAGGGTCACTTGATGCAGCTCCCTCTGGAGCCACAAAAGTCTTTATACTAGGGATGAACCCGTCTGATACTTGGTATAGGTATCTGATCGATATTGACCAAAACCACTGGCTCAGATATTGGTGGGGAAAAAGTATAACCCAATACGATCCATTTGACTAAATTATCATGTAAATGCTCAAGCAAACTTTGAGTGACATACTGTAAAGAGGGACGTGTCATGAGTAACGCAGATGAGCAGCATGCGTCACATGAACAACCGCTAGATGTAGAACATGAGTAATACCTGTCAGGGCTGTCATCATGACGGCTGTGTGGAGTTACTTCAAGCTTAAGGAAGAAAAAAGCAAAACAGCTGAGTGGAATTGATTTAAATTTCATTTTGACTGTTTGAATGGTGGCGACCAGATACAAATACTGCACTAAGTTCTATGTGTGAAAAAGTCTAAATCAAAAGAGGCATCAGCAATGTTGCATAATTGCATAGTCATGTTGTGGGACATGTACTTCTTCCTTCACTGGAGTAGCATATTTGTTTCACAGTTTGAGCATGATGTTTTTAGGTTAAGTAGCCTAAAGTGTATCTATGTGAGTATATTGTTTACATCTTATTTGATTAAGAAATGAAAAATGGACCAAGCACCGCCCCAGCTGTTGTCACTCAGCGCCTCCTCACACATCTCGTTGCTCCGATTGGTTTTATGTCTATTCAGATGGCAGTTGGCAGGCAGAGACATTCTGGTCTGCATTCGTTGATGATGTCCCTTGGAAATCAAAAAATGAAGAATTAGTCTGGTGACACTTGGCTGGTAGTACTCCCCAAGACCTGTAAACAGGTGTGATGTGTAAAACCCTTTTAACATTCAGCTCTTGTGTGTGTTTACTCAATTCAGCTTTGGTGTTCACCTTGCACCTGTCAAGTACCTACTCACTATAAGCATACAATGCCATCTTGTGGGAAAAACACATATTTTAATTCCTGTGTAGACAACAGGGCAGTATTTGGATCAGATAAAGCCCTCCAGTCAACTGCTTCCTTCCTGATGAGACCAGTGAAGAGCCTTTCATTCAAAAGGCCTGATGTTATCATAGAGCTTCAGCTTGAGCCTCCTCCCCACCTCCTTTGTGTGGAGCATCATTGATGTCTTTGGCTGGTAAGGTTATTCCAGCTCTGGACAGCTCTGGACAACTGTGGCCAGGATTGCCATCGTTGTCCATTCAAGCAGCAAAAAAATTAAAAATGCACAGGCATGGGGGTGTTTACTTAATACCTCAGTCACAATGCACTGGATCAATCCAAAGGACCATCACATGAAAGTAATCAAGCTCCCATCATCAATAATGAATGGCACAATCAGCAGGGACAGTGGGCTCCTATTGTGAGAGGGCTGAATGGGAGAAAAGATCGCAGGGGAGGAAGTATTGTGCATCGCTACGTTGGTCAGCTGTTGCAGAGATGATGATTATGATGACAGTGTTGATGATGATGGTGATGTGAACTCTAATGTTTGCAAGTGCAGTTTGCTGCAGGGTGTTATTGTGGCGCATGTCACTATGTTTTCCAAGAGAGAGGAACAAGAGGAAGCTGACATTTACTTTTAATGACTAATATCCAAACAGGTCCTCATTTTCTCACATCATCAGGACTAAATTTAAATAGAAGTTTTAGGATTTTGTGTATTTGTCTATGTTGTAACATGCTATCCTTTACAGTACTGAATTATTATAAATTATTCAGTTTTTTTGCACCTGATACAAGATTTATTTGTATAATTTTAATCTAATGCTGCAGAATATATTACATTATAATACTCATTCTTGAGAATTGAGACAAATCTGTATTGGGGAAAGTATGTGCTATTAAACCTTGTAATGGGCAAATCTCCTAGCGAGTTAATTTTTTTTTTTGTTAAATAGCATTTTTTGCTGCTTGGGACTTGAATTTTGTCATCTCTGTCAGACACATAAAATCATTGAAATACAAAGAAGACACATGAGGTGTACCATGATTTTTTTTTTTTTTTTTTGATGGAAAGTCATTTTATAAATCCTTATGAACATATATTAAATAAATATAACAGAAAAAAACTTTTCTTTTACTTTTTTAAATGACTTTTTTTGAGTTGATGCCACATACAGGGGCAGCAACGAGCTGATCATTTGATCATTTGTTATCAGGCTTCTGCAGGGACTTCACGATGAGCTGATCATTTGAACCAGGTGTGCTGGAGCAGGGAAACATCTAAAACATGGAGGACAGTGAACCCTGAGGATCAGGGTTGGGGAAACGCTGCAGGGGCATGTCCAGACTTTTTTGACTGGGTGTCCCAAGAGGCGCACTGACTTACATTCATTAATTCATTTTATCAAATTGAGGAGAAATGTACTAGTTTCTAACACATTATTCAATTATTAAAGGGAACTGAGAGTAACTTTTTATGCCTGATTTAATTATGTTTCTGTAAAAATCTGATGGAGTTGACAAAAAAAGAGGACACAAATTTAAATGAGAAACATTTTCATAGAAAATATATTTTAAAACAAAGACAGCAAATATTATAATCATAGCACATTTTTGTACCTGTGTTATCAGTAGGTATTGTTAGTTGAGATTTTGAAGACTTTTCAACACATTTAAAACAATGTTGTTTGAAGTTATTTCTTGTCTGCAACAAGGGTGTTCTGGGTAAAACCTCAAACCTTCAGAAAGAACTGTTTTGGAACCCTTATTTTTAAGTGTGTAGAGTAAAAAATAACTTAATTATTGAGCCCTAAGAGATTTTCTTAGACAAGTAGAGAAGTAGCATTTCTTATGTTGGTGTTTTTTTCTTTTCAAATCAAGTGGCATCAATATAGCTTGGTCTGATTTAGATTTATTTAAATTTGTTCACATTCAAGTGTAATGATTGAACTGCCTTCAGTTGTTTTCATAATCCTTTAAACAAATTTGTGTTGGGAGACACTCTACAAGATTGTGTAGATGCTGAGATCGGGTGTTGCTGCTAGTACTGCAAGTTGCGTTACCTTACCTTACCTTCCCAGTCATATATAGTCATTGAAACATTATACATACCACAGCCCAGCAGGGTCACAGTCTCACACAATGCAAGCATTGCCTCAGTGTAGTACTTGAGGAGTGCATGTCAACACTTGATAACTGTGGTCCTCTCTAAGCACTTCCTCTCAACACTCCCTACACACATTGTTGCTGCTCCTCTGTACAGTTCAGCACACAAATGTGTGTCCTTTCTTTGCTCCCTACGATTGTGCTGGCTTGACTTCACTCTGCCTGTATTCAATAGGCTGTATTTGCTGACCTGAGGGTGAGCATTCATTATTCAGTGCTTTTTGAAAATGTCCACCATTCTGCAACCTACAGGAGGCAGGTCACCATTTAATTACAGATACTGTGACTACTGTTGCCTATTATGTCCACCCCAGCTGAATACAAGATATTGTTTACTGAAGATTAGAGTACATTAATTAGCAGAGTTAGTGTCACATTGCTCAAGCGGGGTAACCAACAAAAACAGAGAATGAACTCAAAATACAGACTAGAGGATTAGCAGGTGCAGTTTAAATATTTAATGGCAAAAGTGAGAATCGAAAAAGGCTCACAAGATGGTCACACGGGCACAGGTCAAAACCAAAGAAGTCAGACCAGATCAGGGAAACAACTGACTCTTCCTAAGTCCCGGCTCTTTTCACTCTGAGCTCCAATAACAGTTGGTATCTCTGTCAACTTTCTCTTTTCCTGTTCCTGTATTTAGATATGTTAAGTGCTAGGTGGGATCTGTAAAACCGACATATATTTGCATCTTAAATGAGCTAATGTTAGCAAAACAGCTGCTAACTAGCTAGCCTATCTACATCAGTCAATAGCCAACTAGTCAACTACTATTTTACTTAATTAGCCAGCTAGTTAGCTAGTGTTTTGCTTACATTGGCAGACTTAAGATGTGACATTATACGTTGCTTTTACAGGAAAAAGAGGAAGTTGACAGGGGTACCCAACCTTGTTCAAGAGCACAGAGCAAAAAGTGGCAGGACTTTGAAAGGGTAATTTCCATCAGAGCAGGCAAAATTCAAAACCCAGGGAACAGGCAAGGTCCAAGACACAAAGCAATGATCCAAAACATTAGGAGGGAATAAACAGTAGGGGATGGCTGGAGTGCTTGACACTAAGGACAAAGGCAAACTGGCAAAGAAAAGGGGAAAACACACAGACTAAATACACTGTGAACTAATCAGGGGCAGATGAAACTAATAAGTAATCAAAAAAGGCAGAAAAAGACAAAGACAGAAAGTAAAGTTTAAAAAAAAAACACGAAGGAAAACTAAAAAAAAATAAAAAAGGAGTGACTAAAGTGAAACCCAAAAGCATGACAGTTAGACACTCTGCATGAAAGTAATTTCTTTTTCTTCTGTCTTTCTCTCCTCAGGTGGTGTTAGTCTTTGCACTCAGCATCGGGGCCCTTGGAATATACTTTATAGACTCCTCAGAGTAAGTATCAATTTCATGACATATATTCTAAAATAACTTGAAATTTCACACATGCTCCAGTTGCTATTCTGATGATGAAATATACATGAAATGAACTTTGCATCTACAGTATTTGTTACATGTATTTACACAGGCCTACATACTGTATGTGAATGATAGGTGCACATGCGTCCTTACTCATCTCCACACACTGCAACCTCTGAAATGCAAATGCACATATTCACACCCCCACACAAGTACTCACAAGCAGCGATGCACACACACACATACAGTACACACACACACACACACATCTGCATCTGAGGATTTTTCAATGGGAGGCCTGTCAGTTTCCATGGTAACAGAGACGGGCAGATACCGTACAGTATGTGTTGGGGAGCTTGTTCTGTGTGTGAGTAAGTGTGTGTGTGTGTGTGTGTGTGTGTGTGTGTGTGTGTGTGTGTATTGTCAGTTTATGCGTATCCCTGGCTGGCAGTCACCCAGAGACAGATTGCAGGCCTGGCATCTCTCCGATCACCACTGCAGCTACTTTCACACCATCCCGACTCCAAACTGTACCTTTAAAGGGATAGTTTGGGGTGTTATGAATTTTTCTAAGTCTTGTGAGTGTTTCTCTGGCAGAGATACTGACTCAGTAGCTTTAGCAGCGTGTCTCATGGTCAGACCATGGAAATGAGATGCTGCATTATTTGGCAAAAATGAATAGCAGCTAGCAGAGGCAACTAAAACACTTCCCTCAGCATAATCACTGTGATTGGTGGTTGGATATGTGAATGGGTTTGTGTGTACAATAATAACTATTTATTCAACAAAACACAACACCTTTGACATGTAATATGAACTAGGGATGAATGATATGCAAAAAATAATATACATATTTTCTAATTTTTTTCTAATTTTAGTTAATTAGTTTAGTTCTAATTTTAGAAAGTTTGAGTTTCCTTCTTCAACTAAGTGGCTCTGCCAGACAAAACAATGTAAAATGAGTCACAATTACTGCCATTTCTAGACTATCAATTAATTATTGATGAATACATTTTAATCAGTTAAATTCTTAATGGTGATTATATTGTGATATGAGTCATTTTGGGGTCTGTACCAAACAAGAATGTTTCTTTACATCTGAATATGATTTGTAGACTGGGACATCTCTGTAGCATCACAATGCTTCATTTATAATGGTATGTGGTGACACATTTTACTTATATCAAAAAATTGCACTTGGCCATGTTGTGATTTAGATAACACTTTGATGAATTGTTCAGCCCTAATATAAAATACTCAAATATTATTTTTCTCATATGTAATGCTGTAGGTTTAGGTTTTTTCGTTTGCAGATCATATCTGCTTTTGCTGCTCTCCACACTGGCCAGCAATGTTTTTGCAAGAAACAGCAGAACACAACAGTCGAATGTGTTATCTTTCCCGGGCTGATTTAATTTAAGGTGCTACTTTTATGCTGTATGTTTGCTGAAGGCAATTCTGCACCTCCTGACTTCAGTAAGCTGACTCTTCTGTAGTCCACTCTTTCCCTCATTTTACTGTGGCTCAGAGTGCACGGATTTTAATTAAAGCAAAAAAAGGCGATTTACTGTATTGTTTCCAATTATGTAGAAGTTGTTGCATCCGCCTCTAGCAATGAAGTAACCAAAGATGTGTCACCATGCCCTACACACACTCTGTGTGCCTTTGACTGGACTTCACAGTATTTCATGCACCATTGATTTACCAAAATAAAGCCTCAAATATTTGCTGTAGTGCTTGCGGTTATGGAATTGCTGATTGCAAAGGGACCATAACAAATCAACCATGATATTGTATGGTACTTTTTCATTATATCTGTTCCTCTGTTGGCTGTTGTGCAGCATGTTATCTTCAAGTAATGGCCAGCTCCCTGTAGTTTGTTTTCACTTTGGTACAATATCTGTGAACTTTGAAATTATGCTCTCGAAGGAAATGAGAGTCTGAAACAGGGTTAGAGATGTACAAATCTCAAAATGAGTAAATCGAAAATGCAATCCAACTTATGCAGTCTTATCTTAGCAGCAGTGGGAAATTATTCCTGGCATGAATCCAGTCAACCATGTGTACCTCAGGATAAAAACCTTTACTTCCCCCTGTACACCTCTATCTCTCTTCTCTTTATCTCTTATATCCCTTTATCTTCCCTCTCTGCCATCATCTTAGAAAAAAGGGGATTGAGAGACAAATTGGCTACTTGTAAAAGTGTAAAATCTCTTTTAATGTTCAGATGATGACCAGGGATGAAAAGTATAGTTTTGTCAATCAAGCACCAGCCATGTAAAAGAGCAATAATCAATGCATCATTGAAATCATATAAAAACAGCCGCCACAGAGAACTGGTAGGGGTGCAGGCAACAGAGACTTCTTGCAGCTCAGGTGAAAAATAAACCCCCAATATGTCATCAAGATAAATAACTGCTTGTACCATGCTGTTACATTTTTACTCTTCCTGTTGGTGATGCAAAAATCACCTGCTTGGGACAAAGCCATAATATTGTACACACAGAGATGGGCATTGTTTCAATTAAATATATTTATAAATATGTATTTAATTACTTTTGAGTATTTTGTCATTTATATTTTGCTGGGCAGATAGAAATAAGATGTAATTTATAAGCTTGTATTTGAAATACTTGAAATAAATTATTTTATGTGTCATTTTATTCTAAAATGGCTATAACCAGCGGGGGGTGGGGGTGGGGGGGTTTGACAACATAGATGACTTTGACATAACATGAAAACTGTTTTTTTTTTCATATATTATTGGTTCTTTTAGTTTAGTTTTAGTTTTTTAGTTTCAGTTTTTAATATTTTCAACTAAAATTCTTACATACTCTCTTAAATACATACCCTTTATGGTCAGAATCAGGTTGATATTGATTAAATTCCTAAAATGTAACAATGGTATAACAAAATATCTGTGTGTATATAATGTATTTTTGTATTTTCAAATTACAGATTACTTGTATTTTAATAATTACATTTTCTTATACCTGTGTTTTCTATTTTATTTTGATAAATTTGATGAGTATTTATAAGATACTTTTTGTTGTATTTGTATCCATATCTGATGCATACATAGTATACATGTAACGCTGCATTGTGTGTTTCACCTATAGTAAGGTTGTAATGCATGCAGGTGAGGTCTAATATGACTTTGACATGACAATAATCTGAAACCTGAGCATGTTTCCTTGGCAGAAATCCATTATCTATCCAGTCAAAGGAGGAAGGTTGACAGCATGATGTTTGCAGAGATGTAACATCTGATAACATCAAACCTGCAGCGCAAACAAAGGACGGGTAGTTAAATAACTGTTATTGTTTTGCTGCAGAGCTCTAGTTCTTCTCACAGTGGTGTTTCCCCACCGTATCTTGTATGTTACAGTGAACTTTGACTGTATTTCTACGTGAATCGGTTTCCCCGAGGAATTGCCCTGATCTCTCTGTGCTCCCATTAAGCTGTGGCCCTCTCTACCCTCATCATCGTGATTAGCTCGAGCTTGTCACTTGAGTGTGCACATCCTCTCAGGGGAACTACTGATCAACGCAGAGCAGGTTCACCCGACTCTGGGGGTTTTGACATCTTAAACAGGGCCAGGCTTTACTTTCACTACGGCAGCTGGAACCTCATATGTTCTCTACAGCCACTGTTACATCACAGAGCTGACCTGACATTAAATCTGCTTCAATTGTCTATTGAGAGTAACCTATTTATGTCTCTGCCACAATCTGTTTGATGTAATATCTAATGGCCAAAAATGTCTGAGGTTGCCAACCTTAAAATAATCCAAGATGTGTCATGTGGGCCATCAAGGTCAAATGGTTCCCAATTATAATTGTGAGAATGATAAGTTATGTCCACACTAACTGTCACAAGTAAACAGCTCTACAGTCTAACAGTAAAGCTAAAATAGAGCACAGGGTTGGATCTCAAATCTTAAAGGCATAATGTGTAACATTTCCGCATTTAAAAAAATGACCAGATCTATGTTATATATTTCTTGAGTTGTGCAGTTATATTGCCAACACTAGTTGTGTTTACATGGACCCTAATATTCCATAAATAATTAGAATAATTGCCAAGTTAGAATCAGAGCTTCATATAAACACCTCAGTCGGAAGAGTTTGATTCAATCCCGCAAGATCGTAAGGAATTTTCAATCAGTTGATAATCTGTTCAATGGGGGAAGAAGTAACCATGAAATACTTATACCGATCATTTTTCTCTGGTTGGGATAAATATATTCTTTCTGCACATGTCTGCCCCACGTGGGGGTTGCTTACTTACTTACAACAACTCCCATGATCCAAAAGTACTTCACTACATCACCAACATCCGTCTTTTGTTGTTTTGACTGAGAGACCCCTAGCAACAGAAATGACATACTGTGCTTCTAAACTAAAAAGTTTTACTTTAAACTTAAATTTTTTTAATTCACTCTGAGAACATTCTGCTCAAGGACAGAAATATTGACATACACTCTTCCTCTGTGTGGGATTGTATGTGCATTCACTACATGGGTAAATGACTCACATTCATACCCCCCCAACGCTAAAAATGCTCTAAAGATGACCTTCTCTCCGTCTAGCCTCCTTGCCAGTAAATGTTAATGACTGAGGAAATCGATGAGCACAGATTTATAGGTCACCCCTTTAATGGTAGTAATTACTCTGCCAAATACTGAAGGTACAGGCTCATGAACTATTCAGGCACAGCGGTTAGCTTTCCCCCCTTCTCCTCCAAACTGCCATTTTGACCATCGGATGGAGTGAACATCATTCTGAAATCGTCTGTGAAAAAGGCAACAGTAATGGGAAGGATTATGGTTGGGTCCCTGTGGTAACAGCGAAAAAGAGACATGTGGTGGAGTAAGTGCATGTGGGTTGGACCTTGGGAGGCTGGAGCTACACGACGGGCTTTTATGTCTACTTCAGTGAAGCATGGTGGCCCCTTGGGGCAAGGACACACACACATACACAGACACACACACTGGGTAAAATGCTGAGGAAAAGGTACCTTTCTGGTGGCCAGGCACCAGTCTCCCAGGAGGTTTTTTTGTTTCTTGCTTTTGACAGGTGGGGCTTTTCCTAGCAGGAGCTCTGCTGGCCAATATCCTGCAGCAAAGATCCACAAAAAAAAAAAAACACAGTGGAGCCTTGTGTGGAAGCAGGTAGACGGAGTTTGAAAGGAGGGAATTGTTAATTGGCTGCCCTCCCAGTTGAGCACAGAGAATGCTAGTCATTGACTTGGCAACTGTGCGGTTGTTAAGAGGACTGTTTGTGTTTTTTGAATGAATGGGAATAAGAGAATGACCGTCCATCTGTTTGTTTCGACAAAGTGGTTGTTTACCACAGTTCTGTGCAACACATAATAATGCACGATGATAAGACAGTGCCTTTGCTGCTCCTCTGCAGCAGACTTCACTTGCCAAACTGATGCTATTTTGGTGATATTTTCAATGGGAGGATACTGCGTCCTCTCCCGCCCACATCTGAATCTGCTTTAATACCTTTGGCTCATCCCTCATCCTTCATCCCTTCTTTTTCCCTCCTCTGTGCTCCCATGAAACAAATAGAGAGGAATGTAGGACAAAGTCTCTGCAGGCTGCTCTTAAAGGGATGCCCTTGTTCCTGCTCCACTTCTGTTTCTATTTCTCTCCTCTCCCGATCAGTCCTTTCCACACGTACAGACTTATTTCGCGCACACACACTTGCACAGTCACGTTAACTCGCACTCATGTATGGAGGCACACACAAACACAATTTTGTCTCTAAGAGGCCTCATAATAAGCAGCGGCCTGTGCCTGTAACTCTATCATTAGTGTGCGATCAATGTCAGCACTGAGAAAAGAAACAGTGCCTAATGACTAATTAATGGGGTAAGGTGAGAAATATGGCTGAGCGGTGAGACAAGCTTGGCAGACACTGTGGCGATGACTGGTAACCTATATAAGGACCTCTCCTTTTTGGGGTGTTGGTGCTGGATAGAGTACCAGACACAGCCATGCAACCATGAGAAGATTTAATTTGTAGCTGACACTGTTCCAAAGTGGTTTCAGATTTAAATCCACAAAGTGAGGCACTAAGAA
This sequence comes from Lutjanus campechanus, assembly GCA_027495735.1. NCBI lineage: Eukaryota > Metazoa > Chordata > Actinopteri > Lutjaniformes > Lutjanidae > Lutjanus > Lutjanus campechanus. Next base: position 8,385 of record JAJHUR010109388.1, on the reverse strand, counting down.
ATGACTCATTTTCTAAAATCTCCTGGTTTTCTTACTTTTGGCATCACTTTTAGGGAGATTTTCTCCTTCTAAACGAGTGAGTTTTTATCAACATTTTCTCTGAAAAAAGGGAGAATTTGAAATGTCAACATCACACTCATAGATAACAAGCTTTTGTGAGTGTTATGGAACATCACAGCCCTGTTTTATGATCATGGAGAGGAGACTCCCTGTAGAAGGCAGAAATTAAGCTTTTTAATTGCTTTTGATATCTGAACATGAGCTAAGGATGATTCCAACAACAGGTTTGCAGTCCTGCTTAAAGCTACTACAAGGAATTTTAATATTTTGTTGATTTTGTAGGCTCCTATGGACAAAAGCAGTAGCGTTTCCACCATAATAACCACAAAGTATAATGTCAAAATAAAGAAAAATCTCTTCCTGCTTTTTAAAATTTTTTTAATTTTTAATTGGCTAACATTCTAGTTACTGTAACTGCATATGAAAGGGCTCATTTCATCTGACATAAAGAATCTGACCCGGTGGCAGCCATTTAGAATAACTATACAGAAACAGCTGATCTTGTTGCTGATGGTCTCGTAAACTTACGCAGGTCATATAAGAGGCATGCGTAATAAATTGAGACTGTTTCAAAACCATTTAAAAACTCCTTGTAGTAGCTTTAACTCACATGTGGTGAAGCTGAACACTGGTGCGATGGTTTAACATGTCTTATATTCCAATAAGAGTTAAATCATCCAGGCTGTCACTCTGTCTGAGAAACGCAGATTCACTGCACGAAACACTGTTTGAAATCTAATGAAAGAAATTACTTGAGACATTAGCCAAGTTACTCTGCAATTTGATATTTTTTCTGGTATCAGTGCACGCTGAAGGGTCTGACCTCTTTGTTGATCGAAGTCACCATGGCAATATAAAGGCCATTTGCCGTTGCAGTTGCCTGATATCCCTCAATGCTGCGCGGAAGGGCTATTTTTAGACCACAGCATGAACACAGCATGAGCCACTCTCAAAACATTCAGTTAACTTAATAAACCCCGGATGAAACTGAGATGATTTAAGTGCCTCAGTGGCCACTGTGTCAAGTCATGTTAAGTCTTTCAGCTTCGACTCAGATTGTTTAATATTTTAGCCAAAAAAATGTTATGACTGATTGCTACCGAATGACTAATATCTCTTTCGATTGATGTCAACTTATGCATTGTATTTCAAAGTCATTGAAATCAGACATTTGAATTTGATGTTTTATTTATGTGAATGATTTAGCACACTTAGATTGGACTAGATAGTGCTTTGATGCCACAGCCCACTGGTTGAAGATGGCTGCTGTACACCACCTTTATTATTATTCGAGACTGCAACTGGACCTCATATGTAGTAAATAATGAAAACAGCTGGAAAACATGCCATTTTGCTGTTGCCTATACATGCCATGGATCATGCATATTTAATAGGGTTCAGCTTTATGACTCCTGCGAAAAATCATACATCTGCTGCACTATCACACAATCTTTCCATGGCTTGAGTTTGCGTTTGCACCATAAACAAACTATTGGACTAACTACATTTGAGCATACTAAGACCCACTTGAGTTCAAATAATAGTCAAAGCAGTATGATCCAAAACTAGAGTTCATTTGAAGCAGACCTGATCATGTGAACACTATGCTTATTTTCCTGTCATCCATGTTCAATTTCAGATCATTTACTTCAACTTCTCCTGTTTCAGTGCCGGCGTGAACTCAAAAGGCGGCTTCAAAATGCAATTATTATATTGAGATAAGAAGTCAAATTAAAGTAAGAATTTTTTTTTTTTTTGCAGAATAAATTAATGATTTGAAATTTATCTTTTTTTTAGTCCTAAGGGACACATTTTTTCTTAATAATGAGGGGATTAGGAGGGTTTGGTATAATTACTTGATACAATTTATAAATTTGTTTTTTCACTGATTGAAGGTTATTTTACGTAAAGAGGTCTTAATGCACCAACCGACCTGAAATTAAACAAATAAAACTTTTACACCACCAACTTCATTCGCTTGACAACATTAATCACTGTGCTGATAGGGACTTTGTCTTTTTGCATATGACACATAACCACAGCTGTTATCTCTTAATTGGTTTGTGTTCAAAAGAGGATTGATGATGCGTGTAGTTTAGCTATTGTGCTGTAACAATGGCTGCTGAATAAATTCATAAATTAGTTTAAGTGTCATTCCTCTCTTGCAAGTTGTGGTTTCTGTTACTGTTAGGCTATTTTCAGTCACAGACTTCACCTTTAGGCTCTAAAATAAATACTGTCTTTGTAGAGGAAATGCTTGAAGTGGGATACAAGTCATTTGCATTCAGCTGAAAAATGTGAGTTATCTATTTTTAGCCTCCCTGGGGAGGATTTATTTGTCCATTGCCCTTGTAGGTTCTAAAGTCTTTCTTATTTTAGTAATGGTGCCTTGACCTAAATCAGTCATTTAAGTACTAACCTGGCCTTCTTTCGGCATCGCAGACCCCTCCCTGCTGTGTCCCCTAAACGTACATGCACTACCCTCAGGAGAAATACTGCACGTACGCCAGACATTCAGTTATTGAGCTCAAATCCCCTCCTAAATACGTTCATATCCTTCTGTTTGGGTTGTGTATTGATTTTATGGGGTGAGGTGAATGCTAACAAATGAGACTATGAATATGTAACTACACTCCAAGATGCTTATGAGCTTACTAGAGCAGGAAGATGAAGAATGACTCAGATTGGGTGTCGTCGTGAGCATTAGTCAAACAGGCAGCGGCGTGTTGTTGTTATTGTTTTCTCGGGGGGCAACCTTGCTGTTGCTCCTGCAGCTAGCCAAGGTCATGTGCAGGCTAATGAATGGCTGGCTCCTGCTGACTGACTGAAGGTGTTTAGGACTATTTTTAGAACATCACCATCAACATGCTCCTGTGCCCTTGTGAACAAATGAGTTTTACCTCTCTGCTTGCATTTTGCAGAGGCGGAGATCCTGGTCAGAGGAGGTTAACATGGGGAAACATTGTATGCCCTCAAATAGACATATAGTACATGTTCTGCAGCCTGCCCCCAGGCAATCACTGTTCTCAAGACTGTGTGTACATGTGTGTGTATGTTTGCTAATAAGCAGAGTAGGACGAGCGCGGTGCAGGCTTTCACCAAATCCAACAGAAGAAGACTGTGCCTAGTGAGGAAAAAACCCACTAATCTCACTAAAATGTTTACCCTTAGATACTTAACAGCTAAATATTCTCTTAAGTGTTGCTAGAAGATTCTTAGAGACCATTTTCCTCAGAACATTTTAAGGGACCCTTAACAATGGCTGAACTTATCATGATTGAAGGTGAGAAGTAGACGCCAAGACACAGTTTTAAGGACAGAGAAAATTGTGTTTTGTAGTTCGCTAGCCAGACGTAAACAGCACTCATACAAATGATCTCTTATAGCTTTTATTGAAACTCAACAGTTTTTTGTTGATGTTTGGCAGTCTCCCTTCTTGCTGTCACAGTAATATTTTTATGTTTCTTCGATACTTCATTTACGGCTCCTCTCACACCAGATTTTTCAGATTGATTTTGTCAGTTGGCTTACTTCTTGCCACATCTTCTGCTTATGTGTATTTTACCTTGGATTATATGTTATTGCTTTCCACATTCTTCAAGGGAAACAATCATCATCTTCCTTTTATTGTCCACATTGGAGAAGCTAGCTAACACAGGATAACTAATTGTGTTAGAAGAATTACAACAGAATTACAAAGTTCCAAGAATCACGTGAGTGAAGCATAACCTTATTAACTGCAGTGCACATGTGCTGTATCATGACAGTCACTGCAGTGACAGTCTAGCAGAAAGAAAACCTAAGAAACTGTTAAGTGAACCTCATAGCTTTGGGAAATTTATATATTAAGGGAGAAACTTTAGTTTAAAACTAAGGTGGTTTATGCAAAGTGGCACTGGAGTTTATCGCATAAACTAAGGAATCTCCAGGCAATTTTCACCTGCCCCCCCCCCCCAAACTTTTCTCTCTTTGTATATACATGTGAGACAAATTCTCTTCAGGACCACTGGGAGTTTGGTCGCTCTCCCTTTTCACTCTGTCACTTTCACATCTTCCCCTCTTCTTCTCCCTCTGACTGTCACTACCTCTCTTCTCTCCCCGTCTCTTTTATCTCCACGTGTCTTGCTGCTGTCTTTCTTTCCCTCCTCTCCTCCTCTCCCTCTTCTCCTCCTGTCAGACAGGATGGTGTAACCCCAGGCTGGGCCAGGGCTTAAGGAGTAATAAGAACTGAGGTGGGCAGATCTATTTTCTGCAGGACACTGGCAGCGTGTGACCAGGAATCCCTTGTGGTTGTAGAGTGTGAAGTGACATTGAAAGCAAGAACCAGGATTGTCTTGTCTTACATGCCTCTTTGTGTGGAAAAGATGCACAGATACTAGGACAACAATAATAATACTGAAAACTTTTCAGAAGTTTATAATCCTCAGTTTTTTCCCCCCAGACTACACCAGTGGAGTGTTGAATGAGATTGGACACAAACTCTGGTTGCTGGTGGGAAAGTTGGATGTGCCACCCACCAACATTCACACTGGACATATTATGTCCTGCACTGACACTGAATGTTGGCACTGGACATGTGCCGCTGAATCATCCAATAAAAACCCAGTTCCCAGGGACCCTGGACTGATTTCTTTGGACCACAGTTGTTGCTGATGAATCGCATTAAATATAATTGTACAAAAATCATAATTTTGGCCCTGTTGTTTAAATTGCTTATTTACTCATGCAGCAGTCAGAGCAACATTAACATTTATTTGGAGCTGTGTTTCTGGCCACCTTATAAAAGTAACTCTAATATTCACTCATTTTTGGTTCTGTTTTGGTCCCTACCAACTCCTAAGGGAGATATCTGGACATTTAGCTGATAAATGCTCCACTTTTATTCAGCAGGTTGTCACTATATTTGTTTGCCTGGTGGTGCTGGACAGCTCTCTGCGGTGATTTAAAACCAGGTTGATGAGAGCAGGGAGACTGAACTAAAACAGTAAAGACAAAATCTTCTGGTACAGTATATGTAATTTAAATAACAGTTACCTTATATATCTCAATACAGTAATTGTTTTGTAAATGTAATCAATAAAATTTAAAATAACCACACAATACCACACTTTATCACGTTTGATTATTTTCCTCTTATTTGAAAATCCCATACAAACAAAAACAACTGCTTCACTTGAGACATCACTTGTGTTAAAAAACAAAAGACTCAAAACAATAAAACTACTGTAAAAAAAAAATCAAACTGGAAGTTTTAAGGTTTCAAATAAGAACAATAATTTCAAGTGTTACAGGTTAAACAGGTGCAAATGATGCCTCTGCTCTTACGGTCTCACTCTGCTCATGTATGTTTTCTTGTCACTTCTCTTTTTCTGAGGTGGTTGGCTCACAGGTGCATTACCACCACCAACTGTCGCTCTGACATCACGGTAAACAGTCCAGCTGCTCAAATCACTTAACCTTGAGAGGCAGCTATATTTGTGATAATTGCGCAAGATCATGTGAGAGTAGCTCCTGCGGTGGAAACAGTATTGCCAAATCTCTACCAGTGGACACATTACATTACATTACCACATGTTAGCCTTTATACCAACACATCGCCCAACCCAGGCTGAGGGGAGATGCATCGCCAAGTGATAATAATTCACTGCGGCCTTGACACTTTTCAACTTACACAAAGTCATTTTATTGATTCGTGCAGCTTTACATTAAATTAAAGAAATGCATTATTTGTAAATGTTGCTTTGATGTTTGCAGAAACAGGATGGCTCACTTTTAAGCTGTCTGTGTAATGGTGATGAGTCACAGCTCTACTCATACTAGATCTAATTCCTTCTACTTGCTTTTTCTTGCTCCATCTCTATTTTAACCCCTGTCTGCAGAGTTGTATTTAATAAGTGTTCTTCTTGACAGATGTATGGTCAAACATTGTGACTTGCCATATATACAGAAACTAGTTTGCTTTTCAGTCCATATTGCCGTTCTGATGTGGTTTGAAACACACTCAGCCACTCCACAATAATAGAGTGTATGAACCTCTCCCACCCTGATGAACTCTTAATTTTCCCATTGTGCCTCTGAGCTTACGAGAAAAACCACAGGTCTGCCTCATGTGTCTTCCCACTACTTTAGTTAATGATAAGCTTTGCTATCAGATAACGATTATAAAAATGACTAAATTAAAGCTCTCAGAGTGGAGCCATTGTGGTATATTATAATGCAAAATCAAGACAGATTCAATGTACCACTCAGCCCCCTGCTGTGAGCCGCCATGCTGTCTCTGTGTTATTGAGAATGCTTTAGGTCATGTGACTGTAGATGAGCCGTTACACAGAATTAGGCCAGAGTTGGGCCCAAGGGGAAATGCCACAGTGACCACTCCAAATGTCTTCAGTGTGCACCATCTGTGGGTGTGTGTGTGTGTGTGTGTGCTCACATGTGCTTGTATTTATTTGCATGTGTGTGTGTGTGGATTGTTTGTAGGGGTTAGTTAAGGTTAGCTTTTCAGATGAGTTTTGGGAGTGAGGTCACATGAGCGTCAGAGGTTGTGAGCCGTGCTGGGAGGGTTACTTTGAAAATGTATCCCAATACAGTTACTAATCACCTGTTCAAAAATGTGATCATTAACCTAATTCAAGTACCACAACATTCAAGGCATATAACTTCATCACTTTACATTACTTTTGCCTATTTCATCATATCAAATATGGTGAAATTGTTTATACAGATATAATATTTTATGTGTATTATAGGTTTATTGTTTGACTGGTTATTCCTTCCTACTGTATGTTATTCACTGATGCACATTTAGTGTTAATAAAGCACATTTAAATGTATTTTAAGTAGCTACTCACTCTTACTTACTCTCTATGCACTCAAACTTCAAATAAGCTGCCATAAACTTATTCTGGGGTTTTTGTTTTTGTATCTGTAATCTGATTCTTTTTTTCCCCTGTAACTGTGATGGAAGTGACCTTTTTTGTATCTTAATTACGTAATCCTGTTGTGTGTAATCCATTACTCCTGAAGCCGGGTTGTGAGGCAGACGATATTGATATAAAATTACATTTAAACATTGCAGGCAAATTGTGCATGCTCCGGCTGTATGTATGATTTATGACAGGTTTGTTTTG